>PVJL010005599.1:79101-105737 GCA_004026885.1 Lyroderma lyra
ATTGTTCGAGAAGCCCGGGTGCACGTTCAGGGGATGGCACGGCGCGTTACCTTAGCTCCCCTTACGGAGCAGTGTCGTCCTGCCCAGTGGGTGGCCGGTGTGGCTGGTCCTCAGATGAACACGCCCCATCTCTTTGAAAGCTGCCGGCGAGGGAAACGCCGCCGAGCCGTGGTGCACCTCAGCTGACACCCCACACAGCCCCGCCGCTGAGCATTTGGGGGGGTCGCGCCTCACTTTCACAATTCGTGCCATTAATATTCTTCTGACTCAGTCTTCCGTACAGTCTGACCTTTTCCTGTTCATGAATTTTAATGTAGAAAAGAGGTGTAAGACGTATGCGCGTTTTTAACAGGTTTGGATCCGTGTTTCTGCGTGACTCGGAAGGAAGTGTCTGCGATAGAGACCAGCAACACTGACGGCCGCCCGTCCTTGTCGACGCCGGGCGGTCCTTTGCTCTATAGTGGCCGCTTACGTAGTTGAAAAACACTCTTTTTGTCGTTGTAATGATTATTCGGTGACGTCGTTATTGATTCCCGGTGTGGCGGCAGGGAATCCCTTATTTATATCCTGGAGCGCTTCCGGTGGGTGACGGGTTGTGAAGAAAAGAACCTGGTGACGTTCCTTGTGCTCTTTCTGATGAAGGAGAAGGACCTTCAGGGACGCCAGCTGGTCGCACAGCACACGCAAATGTAACAGCGATCGCCCTGCTTCCGTGGTCCCCAAGGGCTCGCAGCTGTGCGGGGACTCTTTGACCAGCTCTAACCCTCCCCCGGGGGTGTGTGGCCCCGGCCGACAGGACCCGCACTGGTAGGACAGCTGCTCCTTTAAGGGAAACTAAGAGCCTCGGCTTTCCCTTGACCTTGAGCCCCGTGCGCAGCAGCTCTGCCACATGCTCAGGAACCCCCGAGGTCCCATATGCCCCGCAGCACCTGGGCCGCTTCCGTCCGTCTGAAAGCGGCTTCTCGGACGCTCGTCACAGAGTCCGTGTTTCATCGGCTTGGAAGGACTCTAAGTCGGTTCGGGGACCGCATGTTGTTTATCACACACGGTGTTGCAGTCATCGGCCGGAGCGGGTGGGCGTGCTGCCATCTGAGCGTCGTAGTTTCCCGGACCTGAGAGTACTCACGTCTCCTTCCCAGTTTCTGCTTCGGACTTCTGTCCCGACACCCCCCGAGGTTGCCGAGGTCTCCACCCACGTTGCAAACCACAATCGGTGGCCTCTTGCTTTCTCGTTTAGGTCCTTTGTTCATCTGCAATAAGTTTAGAACATGGTATGGATTCAGAATCTAACTTATTTCTTCATGGATCGAGGTGACACCTGTTATTCCTTTGGTCCCAGGAATGATGTTGCTATGTCACTCGTGGAAGTCCCCTGGGGAGCTGGATGGCTTCGGGACCCCGCGGCCCAGCGCTCGGGTCTGCTGTGCCATCGCCGATGGGTCACGGACAAGCCACGCGGCATGCAGACGAGGGAGTATCGTTCTGCCGTGTCCTTCAAAACGAAGTACAGGCAGGTTACCTAAAAGAACCCCAAAAACCTTCTGCCGAACGAGAGACGCCAGTCGCGGGGACTGTGTAGCGTGTGACGCCGTTTACACGACACGGCCCGCGTATGCAAATGCGGAGTCCACACACTGATTAGCGGCTGCCCAGAGCTCGGAGTGCGGAGGTCTGGGGGTGCATGGAGTGTCCTCTGCAGGGCCAAGGAGGTGTTCTAAAACTGGATCGCGGGAAGCACTGCCCAGCTGCACAAGCATACTAAAACCCAAAAACCCAAAAACCCAAAAACCCATTGAGTCCCGAACTTGAAGAGGGTGAGTGTGGGGTCCGGGAAGTGGGTCCAATAAAGCTGAGAAGAGAAAGCAGCTTTGCCGCTTTCACCCGTGTCTCCGTGCGGCCTTTTTGGCCCCCGTCAGGCTTCCGTCTGCTGAGTCAGGCTTGTGCCCGGGACCAAACCTTACCTGGACCTTCTGTCGTCGTCTTTCCGGCTCTCGCTAATTTTCGTGACTCCGTCCCTGCTAAGCTAAACTGTGTCACAATGTTATGACGGTTCATAAAATGAATCTAGGAGCGGTCCAGGTCTTTCCGTGCTCCGAGTGATTGTGAACTAGAACGTGAACTCTATGATCTATAACGTTTTATGGGAATTAACCCGTAATTCTCTAAGTACATGCACGGTTTTGAGGCTTTTTTTTTTTTTTTTTGCAAACTTTAAAAATGATTCCTAGGCTATTGTCACATTTAATATTTAACATGTTTCTTATGTCAAGTTCCATTAATTTACATTTATACTAGAAAATGAATATTTAAAATTTGCTGACATTAACCTATGCCCACCGCCCTCTTTCAATTATTAATTGCCTCTGCCGTTTAGAATATTGAACCTTAATTTCAGTATGCTATGTTGGCTTTTTGCTGTTGTTCTTGTTGGAGATTCATTTATTTTATTAAAAATTTTAAAAAAATTATTTGGGGTGAATCAGTCTTACTCTCTGTCTTATAACTTACTGATTTCTCCTTATCGATTGAAAAAACTTATTAATCTTTATATTTAATACTTGAATTAACTGCTGATTTATATTCACGTTTGACGTTTTTGGTGATTTCTGAACATCTTTTTAAGTGGGAACCCCACGTTCCCCGACGTGGGTCGCCATGCCCACTGTCCCCCAGACCACTGAGTCCCAGCTCCTGACCCAGCACCGCAGGACAGCCACGGTCGCAGGCGGCTCCCCAGAAGCGTAGATCGGTGCCACGTTTTCAGCAGGATGGCCACGCCCCAGGGTGGCAAGGAAGCGTCAGACACGGAGCCCCCTGTGCCTCTAAGAGGCTGGCAGAAGGCCTCAGGCGGGGACAGCGTGTGGAAGACACGGGCGACGACACCGTCACAGGCCTTGGCTGGACGGCAGGCGCCACCTCGCCTGTGACTGCTGTGCTGCTCAGAAGGGGACGCCGGGCCCCATCCTGAGGGGAACATTCTGTCTTGTGTCCAAGGTCACTGCACCCTCTTCAGGGACGCAAGGACACGAGCCCCTAACAGGAGGAGTGGGGCTCTGCAGGGGTCCGCTGAGCGCTGCTGAGGCGAGAATGCAGGAACGTTCGGGGGCGTCCTCTTCCCGACCCCCGGCTTCCCAGGGAGACCTGCCCGGGGACACAGCGAAGCCTCGGCCGGACCTCCGCCACTCCCACAACTGAGCTCTCTGCCAAGTGATGCGGGTGACAGCCGCGTCCCCTGACGTAGGCTCTGGCATTGACACCTCGCCCCATTGCGGATGACGTGGTCTCATCTTTCACCGTGGGTGGCACGGCCATTGCCCCCCGACATCCAGTTCAGTCCGTTGTCCTTAGGGTCAGGCTCTGCCCCGCCTTCCTCAAAGCTCTGAAGCGTTGCACCTTGCAGTCCCTTCCTTCCCCGGCGCGGGACCGCCGGCCATTCTAACCATTACACTTCTGGGGGCTGTGAACCCCAACCCGGGAGGTCGTCGGGTCCGTGCTCCTTCCGGGCCCACAGTGGTGACTGCTGCCCCGTGGTGGCCTGCCTCTTCCTCGCTGGCGCCCCCTCTGTGCCCGCCTTCCCGCGGCTTGGCCCCTTCTCACGGGCACAGCAGTCACACGCCACCGAGGCGCGTCGTCATGACCTCGTCTCCATTAGAGACCGACGCCCCATCCACTCCGCTTAGGGCTAAAACACGTGCTGTCTGCGCGGGGCTCCGCGGACGCCGTGTCCACACGGACCCCAGGCAGAACTTGTGCTGTTTCCTGTCGAGAACTGGACTGTGACTGAGGGTAAGCTTTGTCCTCGGCGCTTCCCTGCCGAGGATCGTGCCTCTAACATGTCCCCGTGAACATAAAATAACGCACTGAGACCTGAACAGACTGCACTTCCCCAGGGCACAGCGACCTTGACAAATTGCTCAAGGTGGTGGCAGGCACGTGGCCTCGACGCCGCCGCCAGCTCCCGGCCAGCCATAAACCACGTGCTCACAGGCCGAGCGGGTCCCCTGTGGAGAGGACCACGGCGAAAACCAGTCCCTGCCCCACGTCTGGGGGGATGTTGCATAAATAACAGCATTTATGGGCTCCCACGCCGAGGCAGGCACGTAGAAATCAGAAACACTGAGACCGTGTCAGCACCGTACATCTCTGTGAGGAGGAAACCCAGCCAAACCAGGCACTGGGCCCCCGTTGTCGCCGAAGTTGGAGCAGCGAAGCGAGGGAGCTCGTCCAATGCCTTTCCGATTCCGTCGACCCAGTCACTTCCCTCCCGATGGCCACACACGCCATCGGCTCCTGCGGGGATGCTCGGGCTCCTCGGCCGGTGTCCTCACGCCACGTCGAGGGGCCCCGGGCTCCAGGCTCGAACGGCCGCTCCCTGAAGAGCATCTCGGCGTGCCCTTGGGGGAGTCGTCTGCCGTCGGGGAAAGAAGGTGCCATAGGGCGGGGAAGCTCCGTCCTCGGAGGGTTCGGGGTGCAGGCGCAGCCCGACGGGCCGACGCGCGCTCTGAGCGGCACGAGAATCGGCCTGGGACGCGCTGCCTTCCAGCCGCTCGCGTTCCCCCGGGGCCTCCCAGAAGCCGTCGGACGCTCACGTGCGTGTGCCAGGGCTCCCCCGGCTCCCCCGGGCGCCAGCGGCCCGCAGGGCGACCCCATCTCCAGCCTCTGCTCGGTCAGCGCCCCGTGGGAGCCCTGCAGCCCCCGTTCTGTGACAATGACGTCGCTTTCCTCTCCCGCTCGGTCCCCAGACGCCGGTGAGCCTCCCGGCCTCCCGCCGGGTCCCCGGTACTTGTCACCCCCACCCCCGAACGTGTGACCGCGCCCCCGCGGTTCGTCACGGCCTCTCCGTGGCCCTGAGCTTTCCGTCCGTATAACCTGTGCCGGAGGCGAGTCCTCCGAGAACCACACAAGTGTGTGGCGTCGTGGTAGGTAACACGCAACTGCTTTACGTCGTTACTGCTGCGGGCAACGAGGGAGCTCCTGGTGCACGCCGTGGGCTCAGGCGTCGGGCCGTGGGCTCAGGGTGCGACACGTCATCGAACCCCCGAACTCACAGGAAACACGCCACCTCCTGGCGTGCCTGAGACAGCCCACCTGCGCCACCGGCGCTGTCCTTCCTCAAGGGACTCTCTGCAGAAGTTACACTTGAACAAAAGATTCACGGATCACGCCGGAATTCCTGGGCCTCGGGCCGCGCCTCGAGAACGCCACGTGTTCGTGCACTAGAGCACAGCGGTGTCCGCCGTGAAACCAGCACGTGCACGACGACAAGACACCTGACACAGGTAAGTAAACGGCGTGAACGTGGGCACAGGATCTGCCTCTGAGCCTCTGCCTCAGCAAGGTGCAAATGCCGCGTGCCCGCCGCGTCCCGAGACCCACGGGGCGTGGAAGTGCCGGGCACGCGGAAGGGCTCCTCGGGGCGGGACAGCACGCGCACAGACACGTCTCCGCAGAAAACCACGCGTCGCCGCGTGATTTGTGCCCAGTGACTCAAATGCTCACAGAGGACGCGTGAGCGGAAGCGGGAGATGGGAGATTCGAGAATTCCCTTCGGACCACAGGAAGCCCGGCACGTCAATGACTTTACCGATTTCCCGGAGATGATACGTGCATCTTTCCAAATCTTTGGCAGCCAAGGGCCTAACTAAAGCAGATGGCCCCCTAATTTTAAAGCCCCGTGTTAACCAAAAATAGTGGAATATGGTGGAAGTGGAACTAACACAATTATATGCACGCATCCAACAGAGGCCGGGGCCTGTGCCCGCCTCGGTGCCCGCACGCGGGGGCTCCGCGCCGCTCCATCGCGCCCGAGTCGCCGCCAGCCCGTCCGTGCGACTCCGCGGGGCCCGGGTCGGGCCTTCTGTCCAGCCGGGGCCTGCGATGGAGCGCTTCTCCCTCTGTCGTCACGCGCCTCCAAGTCTGAACTCTCCCGGGGGCAGGGCTGCACGTCTCGGTCGTAATTTGCCTGCGGTCACGCAGTGCGTATAGGATGCCTGGCCTTCGGGGGCCGGATCCTTCCCTTTTGGGGGTGCGGGGGGGCTGTCCCAGGCCCTGTAGGATGTTTAGCAGCACCTCTGACCTCCAGCCCGTAGATGCCAGTCGGGCCTCCTTCACCCCCCGTTGAGACCATTGTAAATTGTCTCCGGACATCGGCCAGGGCCCGCTGGGGGCCCGCTGGGAGCTCATGGAAGGACCGGGGAGCGCCACGCCCGCGGAGACTGTGCCCCTCGGACACCATGCTCAGCGTATGCCGATGCCTCTAAAGGACGTGGGATAAAACACCTGTTTGGGCGTCATTAGTTTATGTCCCGAAATTCAAATCAGCATTCCTGAGCGCTCGGAGTAAACACGGACGGTGCCCCCCACATATTTCCGCGTTAGTTGTGACACATGGACAGGACGTGGACAAGTGACTAAAGGACAAAACCGGGCAGGGTGGCTTTCCTGCCCTGCTGTCCCCTCGCCCTTCCTGCTACGTCCCTAGTCAGGCTCGTGTCCGTCTTGTAAGTTGGACCACGTCACGTTGGCACCAGAAGAGATGACGCTTCCAGCAGATGGGCCCACACTGACCCCTAGAGCCACAGAGGAGCTTCAGAAAGGAAGCTCTCACCTTGCCAGTGACGACGGGAATGGAGCTACTCCCCGGGCGTAGTCCCCGAGTCCCTTGGCACCTCCCTGAGCCACGCCCAGCCGAAGACCCAGCTCTCTCTTTGTAGAAACAAACCATCGCTGCAGGTTCTGTGTTTTCAAAGAGAAGTGGCCTCGCGTGGTCAGGATGTTTGGGTCTCGATTGTTAGAGTCATCAGATCCCGAACAGGCCCCCAGCCCACCCTGCGAGCACGGAAAACACGGGGCCTCGGCGGGGAGAGAAGAGCGAGCTCCTCCTGCGGGCGTAATGGCTCCTGTTCCATAACGGCCGCGGCGCCCTCGGGCCCCGCGCACCCGGCCGCGTCTCGCTCCGGAACGCCGGGGGAGGCGTCCGCTGACCGTCGGGGGCGGGTTCGCTCCCTCGGCCCGTGTCCCTCAGTGCTCGTGAGAAAGGACGTTGGGGCATTACAGGAAAATTAAACGGAGTGAAACGACGTGCGCCCACGAGGGGCCCGGGGCGTTCGGCGTGGCCGCGCTCGATGCTGGGGGGCGGGCACCCCTCGGCGTGCCTGCTTCCGCTCTCCCACCCACCCCGACGCCCGAGAGCAGAGTCCGACTGAACCGTAAGTCCTTTCACAGCCCCAAGGCCAACCCGTGACCTCGGCGAAGGGGACAACTTCAGGCGGGGTGACAGGAAGGACCTCGAGTCTCCTTGGCAGCTCCTGGGGGTGGCCCTCTGCTGAGACCCCCTCAGTTTGTGTTCTGGATTCGAATTGTTGACTTTTATAACTTAGACATAGGCTTTTGCCATAATAAATAGCAACATTCCTAACATACTAACCACCGAACGCCACTAACGAGACGTGACCTACTAGACCCGCCCCCCAAAAAGACCAATAATCCAGCAATGTAGGATTCTTAGAAGCAAATGGTTCGGGCCCTAAAAATAGGGGTAGATACTAAGGGTTCCGGAGGCTGTGTTGGCATCCCGTCTGCAAATATCAGCCACGACCGTGGTTTTCTGCTTGCAGACCGACGTTGGTGGCGACAGGCCCTTTAAACGAGCGTTTATTGGGAATATCGGCGGTCTGATCAGATGAACCCGTACCAACACGCTCCGACTTCGTCCCTGCATCCCTACTCCTGGTCGGACCGGCTCTCGTGTCCCCGACTTGCTGGTGCCGTGACCTCCCTGTCCCACAGGCAGCTCTGCACATGCAAAGTGGGGTTAATCTCCTCCCTCACGACCTCGCCACTCCGTCTCCGACAGGCTGGGAAGGCGACCGTCACTCCTGTCCCCCGCGCCCCACGCTGCACCTCGTGATCCGGCTGTGACGTGGCTGTCCGCTTCACGCCGTGTGCCTGACCCACGTGGCTTCTCTGTCCCTGGCACCGCCCAGCTGTCCCCTAGCCCCAGCCCCACCAGCCCTGCCCTTCTCCACGTGTGACTCCCAGGGACCTTTCTCTGACGCAAACCTGTGCTGGCTTCTCACTGTCTCCACGGCAGGTCCCGTGTCCCTTAGCGCAGCGTGCAAGCCCCCGCCGTCGGCCCCCCAATGCTTCAGCCCCCCCTGCACCCCCGCCGTGTGGGGGACACGACACGGCCCCCTGCCCAACAGCCTGGGCTCTGCGCCGTCCCCCACCTCCATGGGAAATGCTCTTCCCTTCCCCCACGCCACCTGCAAGGTCACTGCCACCCATCGGAATTGCAGACGGTAGGGACTCTGCGACACTCCACTGCGCACTGACCACGTGCCCTCCCCGTCGGCTGTCACACAGGGTCACTCGGCGCACGTCCCTGCTCTTAAGTCGGAAGACCAGCAGGGACAGCTACGGGGGGACAAGGTTCAGAGAGACGTTCTCCCCAGGGGTCAGCTGGCTCCTATAGAGACCGAAACATGAGGCTCCTGAAACCCTGGCCATTCGCATCCCAGCGACCTGCTTCTCTCAAAATCCAAGTCAGTACCCCGTCACCCGGGAAGGCATAGCGGTCGCTGTGGTGGATGGGACGCTCGTGTCCCCCCCAGGTGCGTGTGCCCAGGACGCTCGTGTCCCCCCAGGTGCGTGCTCGTGTCCCCCTGGTGCATGTGCCCGGGACGCTCGTGTCCCCCCGGGTGCGTGTGCCCGGGATGCCGACCTCCGAGGTGACGGCATGAGGAGGCCTGGGGGGTGATGCGATCATGATGTGGGGTTGGTGCCTTCCCGGACCCCGACCACCCACTTCCCCCGCCGCGTTCGCAGAGGCCCCAGCACAACTCTTGTGACAACTGTGACGGTCCGAGCACCGGTCCACGCGGCCTGCTGAGAGCTGCACGACCGTGGTGTCCCCACGCCGCCCTTGCGGAGCCCTGGGAATGGGAGACCCCGAGCGCACGAACGGACCAACCCAAGGACGGAGCAGCGAGCTGGCTCGGAGAGTGCGCCCCGTCGCTCACCCAGACGGCCACTGCGCCCCCAGACACGGCGGGACGAGCAGCACACATTGTGCGAGGCTCGGGGCTCCGGGGCTGCAGGAGGCGGGGAACCGGCGACGCAACTTCACACGATCTCGGAGGGTTGTTGGGACAGTGCGTGCCACTGCGGACCCCCTGGATGCCACCCCAGAGCCCCCAGAAGCCGCCCCGGACCCCCCGAAGCCACTCAGCCCCCCGGAAGCTGCCAGACGGGCGGGACAGGCGGGCGGGACAGGCAGGTGGGACAGCCGGGCAGCACAGACTGAGGGACAGCCGGGCAGCACAAGTGGGAGGCACAGGTGGGAGGCACAGCCGGGCGGGACCGACACTAAATGAGGGACACACCGCCCGTGTGCTGGGAGCGCTGCGGCACGATGACAGGGAAGGAGCCATTCCGTCAGGCCGGGAGGGGTGTCCCGCAGGGCTGAGGCAAGCTGGGAGCGGCGTGCTGGCTTCCGGGCAGAACTGTGGAGACCTGGGGGTTCAGCGGTCCTGGGGGGCGGGGGGGGAGTACAGCCGGGGCAGGGGGGACGCGGGGACCACCCCCGCAGGGAAGGGGCCACGGGTACGCAGAGCGTCATCGCCCACGCCGTCCTCCGAGCACCCGAAGGCACAGTCCCGAGGTGGCGCTGTGCACGTGACACGGGCCCATCCGGGTGGGTTACTGCAGCGCCGCTCGGGCGCGCCGGCCGGGAACTGTCCCCGTGCTGCCGTCTGGCTCCATTACTGGGTGAACGTGACAGTGGCCCGA
This sequence comes from Lyroderma lyra, assembly GCA_004026885.1. Taxonomy (NCBI): domain Eukaryota; kingdom Metazoa; phylum Chordata; class Mammalia; order Chiroptera; family Megadermatidae; genus Lyroderma; species Lyroderma lyra. Next base: position 88,891 of record PVJL010005599.1, read on the forward strand.
GCTCTGGGCCCCGATCGCGCTCGGCTCACGGGTGCTGACCTAGGGACCCGCGTTAGGCCGCCGACCGTCCCGACCACCTGCCTCTAAGTGACACCGCAGCGGACAGACCCCTGCTGACCCCGGCTGCCCGTCCGCGCGGGACAGCAGCCATCCAAACCGACGGTCCCCGCCGCGCCCCCACCTCGCGGGACTGGCAGGCGGTCAGCGCCGAGGAGCGGGGCTCGGGGCTCCGGGACTGGGTCCCATCCAGCACGGGCGTGCGCTGAGACCCCTCCCTGTGAAAGGCCGCCTGCAGGGGCCTCGTGTCAGCGCGCCGGGCTGGTCCCCGGTGACCTCGTGATGATCCGCCGGCCCCTGAGACCACCTGGCCAGGGCACGTCCTGCTCGTGACAGCAGCAGTCCCGCCGTCCCGCCGACGCCCGAATTGGGACGGGCCTGCGCTCGCTGAGAGGCCCGGCCCCGGCACGCGGCCCTCCACCCGGTTCTAAGGGAAGAGGAGCACCGCGTGCAAGCGGCCCGCTGTCAGCGGTGGCGGAAGGGGACACAAGAGGCCGCCTCGGGGACGCGTGAGGAGGTCCAGCGTCCGACCGCAGCGGCGGGCGAAGGGGACGCGTCCGCTCGCCACGAGGAACGTCTGGAAGCGGCGCCCACGGCCGCCCCGTCGGGTCCTACGTGAAGAGAGCCCCCCGGCCGCGGGCACTGACGTGAGAACCTGCAGCGGCTCGGGGACGCGTCCGGGGACGGCCGCCCTCCAGCAGCATGACGCGGGGCGGGCTGGCTTCTGGGCGTCCCTTCAGCAATTTCGCAATCGGGGGGCAGCACTGGCCTTTACCGCGGCCAAACGTCAACCCGTCTGCCTGGAACCCCACGACGGGAGCCCCATCGCTCCCATTCACAGAAGCCGCGCCCACGGGAAGGATCGGCTTTTGACCTGCAAGTCCCCGGAGAGGGGCCGCCTGGAGTTCCCAGCGCAGGTTTGGGCAGAATAGATTAGGGGGGTGAGGACGCGCTTCCGGGGGTCCCCCTCGCCCGCGGGGGTGAGGACGCGCTTCCGGGGGTCCCCTCGCCCGCGGGGGTGAGGACGCGCTTCCGGGGGTCCCCTTGCCCGCGGGGGTGAGGACGCGCTTCCGGGGGCCCCCTCGCCCGCGGGGGTGAGGACACGCTTCCGGGGGCCCCCTTGCCTGCGGGGGTGAGGACGCGCTTCCGGGGGCCCCCTTGCCTGCGGGGGTGAGGACGCGCTTCCGGGGGTCCCCCTCACCCGCGGGGGTGAGGACGCGCTTCCGGGGGTCCCCTTGCCCGCGGGGGTGAGGACGCGCTTCCGGGGGCCCCCTCGCCCGCGGGGGTGAGGACGCGCTTCCGGGGGCCCCCTTGCCTGCGGCCGCGTTTCCTGGCCCCGTACTGGTCCACGGTCCAGGAGCGGCACCGGCTGTGGAGGTTTGGCTCCAGCCTCCGAGCGGGTTCTGCCAGGAGCTGTGCCCTTGGTGCCAACCCGTAACTTCGGGGGCCCAGTGCCTTCTGGTGAGATCGGTGTCGCCTCCGACCTGCTGGTCTGCAGTCCCGCGTGGGGCCCACGTGGGACGAGGCACACCCCTCGCCCCGCCCACCCCTCGCCCCGCCCACTCCTCACCCCGCCCACTCCCTGTCAGTACTTCCACTGCTTTTACAGACCCTAAGGTGGATGCGATTATCGTTGGAATTAGGTGTATTTCTTACATAAAATTAAGAAGATGGTGTGTCAATGCAAATTTATGCAAATCGCATGCACATGCCAGCTCAGTGCATCATGTTAAGCTCTCTACACAATACAGGAAAACAGACATAGCCCCACGGACGGGAGCAGACACAGCTTGAACATACAAACTGGATGGCACAATTGGTCACATGCAACATGGCAACAGTGGCAGCCAACAAACGAATGACGCGGTGTGTAGCCCCTAAATTCAGGAAGCTCTTAGGGTTCGTGATGCACGTGATTACTGCAGCAGGTCCCAGGGAGTCGGGGTGAGTCTCCTGCCCCCTCGCAGCCGCTGTTGGAAGTAGGACACCGGGGGCAGAACGAGTGGCAGAAATAAAGACTAACGCATGCCCACCTCAAAGCACAAAGTCTTTAAGGGAAGCCCCCACGCTGTTTGCATTTCCGCGTTTTGCCTCTGGCATAGCTGTGGTCCCGCAGGACGTCTGGGTCCCGATCGGACTTGCACTGCTGCCGGCTGCTGTTTTGAATTCCGTAGTAAGTGCCCCGGGACACGCTTACTTACCCAGCGGAGCCTCGGTGGTCTTCCGACGTGCACGACCTGGAATGCGAAATGCAAAGAGAAGGTCTTCGCTCCCCTGCACAAGTGAGGAGATGAGGCTGGAGCAGAATTCATTAGAATTCATGGCAGAGGGCCAGAACGGGCTCAAGAAGACTTTGGGGACACGATCGTGTTGGGTTGGGGGGTTATAAGATGAATAGAATTTATAACCTTGACTATGCTTCGAATTTTGTTAGAAACTCTTTTCAGAAGTAATTAATTTTTAGACTAATTTGATATCAAGGGGCCTTCCTGAAATTTCCCCAGGCTTGGCTTTCTCTTTAAAAAGATGTTTCGTTATCGATATGCTGCATTAGGTGTTGCTTGTGGTCCCTACGTGTTCCGTTTATTGGACAAAGGACTTCCATACCCACTATGTGTCGGGCACTAGGTGCTGGGTGTTGGGGATATAAAGGTTCGCACGGTGGTGCCGTTCATGACCTTCAGGGAGCATTCAGGTTAGAGGGGGCGGGGGCAGATATTAAATCATTGGCAATAGAACACTGTGAGAGACGGTCTGGTGTCAGAGAGTGGACAGTGAGAGCAGAGAATAACCAAGGCAGCGACTCCCCGAGGGCCCGACGGGTCCCAGGTCACCGTGAGGGCCCTGCCACCTGCTACCCGGCGCGCTGCGCGTGTCCTGAAGAGTCGAAGGTCAGCATAAAAGCGCGCGGCATGATGCATTTGACCTTCTCCTTTTGAGAATCCCTCCAGTCTCTGTGAAAGCAAGTGTCAGAAAGAGACGAGACTGTTTATGAAGAGGAGGGTTGGAATATTTTGCGATACGCCCAGAAGGAAACGATGGTGATTTAGGCTGGAGTTCAAGGCCGCAGAGGTGGACAGGAGGTGTGCACGAGATGGGAATCGGGGCGTAAGCCCCCGAGACTGCAAGTGGCTTGTGACCTCAGAGCCCCTGTGCTGACGGACGGGCCACCCAAGTCAATTCAATTAAGGAAACGCCCAAAAACGGGCCCAGGAATTCAGGGCTGGGGCGCCCCACGGCACAGAAGGAGACGAGTAAATCCAAGACCTCCGACACATTTCTGACGTACTAAATGAAGAATTAGGAAAGAGGGCACACAGCTAAGGAACTTTAGCAGCCAGAAAGGGGGTATAACCACAACCTGAGAGGCCATGTATTACGTTACATAATACATAAAATGTTGTGTTAATAAGTTTGAAAATATACTGAAAAATGTCTTTCCAGGAAAATGTCAATAATTAAGACGAATTCTATTTTAAAAGTATGTATTTGTTTCATATGTTTAAGGAGCTCCAGATAGCTTCAGGAACATATACCTTCCAAATCATTTCAAGGTTCGAAACGGAAAAAAATCATTATTTTTAAAAGGCTGATGACCTAGGTATCTATACCTGCTTGGATGTGTGCACGCACGCACGCACGCACGCACGCACATACGCACTCACACACACACACACGCATGAACGCACGCACACACACACGCACGTGCACACACACATGCATGCATGTACACATGCACACGCGCGCGCACGCACACATGCACGTACACATGCACATACGCACGCACGCACACACGCACACATGCACGTACACACACACATACGCACGCACGCACACACGCACACACACCAGATCAAGGTTACGAGAATGCTCCAATCCTGAAAAAATATCAGTGCGTATCTCCAATTAATGTGTAGAATCATCGAAGTGGCAGGTTAGAAGAGAAACTCCATCTGCTCTTCCTGAGAGGCAATAAACCTAATTTTTAAATGTAAAATATTCTCTAGATTAAAGGAGATGTCAGTACATTTGATATGAAAGAGAAACATCTTACTAGGATAAATGGAATGTAACCTCAAACTAGTCTCAGATACCCTAATTCATGCAAAACACAGTAGAATCCTGTTAAAATGAAAAACAAAGCAACCAGCCACATTACCACTATTATGACTCAATATTGTTCTAGAAGTTTCAGCCAAGCCATCAGGCAGCAACCAAAGCACCTAGGAGAACAGTGCAAAGGATCCCTTTTACACTCAGATGAGATCGTCTCTGCAGAAGTATGATTGGCACCACATGAGGAGTTGTTCACATTTTTAAAAATTAAAACAGTGACATCCAAATTTCATCTGTCACAGATTTCAAGGGTGTCCAACCTTCTGGCGTCCCTGGGCCACATCGGAAGAAGAATTATCTCGGTCCCTACATAAAACACACTAACCCTAGTGATAGCTGATGAGCTAAAAACACAGAGTAAAAATTAAAATTAAAAAAGGTCACCAAAAAAAGTCCCAGTTTTAAGGAAGTTTATGCATCTGTGCTGGCTGTGCCCCAGCCGTCCTGGGCCGTCCTGGGCCGCGGGCTGGACGAGACGCGCTACGTGCACCGTTTCCCGGGCAGGAGACCCCACGGAGCTTGCACCCCCCGAGAGCAAGCTGCTAAAAACAACACAACAGAACGTGTCTGTCCATTATGGTTTATTTTAAAAATCATAAAACTCTTATTTAACAAAAATACAATTAGGATGTCATCCGTTTCTGCTGTGACAGAGCGAGAGCTCTCCCGAAGGGTTCTGTCCTCGTCCTCCTGCGTGCCCGTCACCATGTGTCCCCGCGGGCTTCCTCTCTGCACTGGGAGACACGTCACGACATCGCAGGCTCTTCGGAGTACGCTCTCCCCACACACGCTGCTACGCACAGGGGCTCCCCAACGCCGTGGGGGACGACAGCCCCGGCCTGCCCCTCCTGCCTGCCCGGCACCCTGTGTTGGCTCTGCAGGGATCGGGCAGGAGCCCCAGCACCACCCCTCCCCTCAGTTCCCAGAGCGACGACCACGCTTCGATGGCAGAGTGAGGCCGAGTGTCACCGCTCTCGTGTCCAGTCCCAGAGCTGACTGTGAGCGGCTGCCTGGCCAGGGGACCTCGTGTGACAACAAGGGCTTTTCAACTCGCCGACGCCCCGTATCGCGCTTCCTGCGGGGCGGCTCCGTCCCCTGCACCCTGCGTCGTCTCAGCCACAGCACAGTCACAGGCTGGAGACGATGGAGGGGGCGGGTCTTCCTAGGGCTCACCCACAGCTCAGGTCCTTGGGGACATTTGGGCCCGGCAGACCCCGCGGACGGCTAATCGCTTTAAACGCCGCGCTCGGGCGTGGCCGGGACGGCGCGTCCGCTCGGCCGGTGTCCTGCTCGCCGCGTCGGTGTCAGCGCTCTAGAAACAGGCAAGAACATGAGTCCTTGAAGCTGCTTGTGTTCGAAGGGAACCGGGCTCGAATATTAAGGATTTAAAAACCAGGCCAGACCCAGTCAGGTGCCTTTTCGAGTCACCCCACCCGGACTGAACTCTGCGTGCGCATCGGGGCGCCCAGAGAGCCGCTCTAAGCCTGACTTTGAAATAATGATGGGGATTCCCGACCCACTAACGGGGATTCCCGACCCACTAACGGGATTCCCGACCCACTAGACGGTGTCTTCACCGCGGGAGCCCAGGTGTGCTGCCGGGAGGCGTGTCCTGGGGGCTCTGGCGGTTGGTCCCGAGAGAGCGGACGTGTGCGTCTCACCTCGGCCAGATACCGGGACAGGCCAGCACGTCCTTCACAAGAACCGTCTGCTCTGTAAGTCACGTCGCCTTGTCCTGATGGCCTTTCTGCAGCGATTCTTTACAGTAAAAAAACGATAGTCGTTCCGCTGTAACGTCCCCCTTTAGGAACCACAGACAGCGCATCTCCCCGCTCTGCGTTTGGAGGTGACTGTCACTATTGTGGCCCCACCCTGTTCCCTCCTGCGGTGTCTCCTGGTCCAGGCGGCATCTGCACAAACGTGCTCCTCAGTCGCCGGTGGGAATGGACACGTGAACAAGCCGCCCTCGGTTTGACGGCCCGAGGTCCTGGTGACACGTGAGAACAATTCTCGGAGGGCAGCCAGGCCCGACGTCCAGGGACGCGTTGGTATGGGACACGAGCGCAACCGAGAAGCCCTCTCGCCACACGAGCCCGGCCGCCTACCGAGCCGTGGCCTTGAACCCAAGTGCTGGTGTGTGCTGCCCGCCGGGCCTCTCGCAAACGCTCGTGAAGCTCCGGGCGCCGGCGGACGCCAAGGCTGGTGAAAGGTCTTACATCTCCGGCACCGGGACGGCGCGGCCTCCTTGGCCCCCACTTCCCATTTGGCTTCCAAACAGGACGGACGTGGTTTCCGACGCAGCCTCACCTGGAGGAGACGGTGCCACTCAGTCACGCGCGTCTCTTCCCGCGCCGCGTGGTAACGGCGTGGGGCGTGCCTGGACGACAAACGCCGCTGTGACTCACGGGGGTGCCCAGACCCCCTCGTTCCACCCTAGAAGCACCGCCGTCAAGAGGCGTTATGATCGTCGTGTGACAGATGTGAGCGCAAAGTCTCAGCGGGGAGAACAATGGAAGCAGCACCTCAAAGTGCAAATAGGTTTCGGTTTTAGGCATTTTCATTCCAAGCGGATCCGTCTTCCCACGAGTCCACGTACGAGGCGTCCGAGCGCCCCTCACTCTTCGCTCCCGAAGCCAACGTGCCCCGCCCGGAAGCACTCCCCAAAGGAGGAAGTGAAGGAATCCATGGAGGCGGCCCACGGCCGGGGCAGGAGGGGTGGTTCATGAAATGTGTCTTTGCTGAACCTTCTAGAAGCTGCACCAGCCCCTTATCACATGTCGTTTCCTCCTGACGCATCACATTTCCTCTGCGAGGTCGGGGTGCCCATGGCCTTATAGGGGAGGCGTGTGGCTCCACCCTTGTAAACTCTGGGCCCGTGCGTGTCCGGCGCTACCCAGCACCCCAGGTGAGACTGCGGGGGGCAGGCTCCCCGCCACACCAGGGCAGCACGGGCCACAGCAGGGCCTCCCCAGAGGAGCCCCCGGACCCCCGCGCCCCCTCCCTGACCACCATGCTTTCCCTTGTGCCGGCTGGGCACCTCCTCTCTCCTCACGCCGTCGAGCCGTGCTGAGCCTTCAGGTTCAAGACCCCAGCCTCCAGGGGCACTGACCTTGACCACTGTTCACCTCTGCAGCCCAAGAGTCCAGCGCCGAGCCCCGAACATGCGGACAGGCAGGAAACACCTACAAACCCAATCAACGGAGGAGCCGTAACAACGGAAATGCAAACTGGGCCCATTATGGGCGAGGGAGCAGGTGCCCAGGGACAAGCCCCCCTGACCTTGGGCTCCTCCAAGGCTCAGGTCACAATGCAGGAGTGGGGAGGAGCCAGGTGGGGACGAAGATGTCCGCAGAGCGTGGGGACGAGGGGGACACCACCGTGTATTCTCTTCCCTGTTCGATGTACCCCGTTTGCCCCCAGTGCTCGCTCCGGGCGTTTCCGTAAGTCTGTTCGCGCCCCAGAAACCCCGTTTGGGGTCCGCCCGAAGGCTGCAGCCGTGACCCCTCTGTCGTCCGTCTGTGTCCCCCTCAAACCTGTTTCCATATTCGGGAGCGAAGAGCCATCAGACGGCGCCGGGTTGGGGCCACGGGGATGGGCTTTGCCATCCGGGAGCCGCGGTTGTGACGGGGACGGCCGTGGGGGCGCCCCACCTGCAAGCTGCCCTTTCTCCCGTCCGGCACCTTCCACTACACGTGTCCCACTTTGGTGACACGTCTGAGCAGGTGGCCTCTGCAGGGCGTCCCGGACGGAGGTCGTCGGCAATGACCCTCGGCCTCGCGTGAAGAGGCCACGCCCCCTATGAGCCACAGACGTCCCAGGGCCGCCGTCCCCGTGAGCCGCCACTGTCCCCTCCAGAGCAGTGTGACACCCGTCCCTCATTTCATGACAAACTCAGTGACGGCGCGAAGTTCCATTTGATCCGTGTTCGGGGTTTTCCTCACGTTGGATGTGCCTCCCTGGTGACATCTAAAGGACACAGTCGCACCCTTTAGGCTGACGTGTGGCACCGACACGAATGACAAGTCACACGGCCCAGCCGTGGGCGCCAGGCCTCCCCTCCCCCGTACCCCCGTCCTGTGACAGTGGTGACCAGCCCTCATACACGCAAGTGAAATGTGTGCTTTACGAACTTGAAAATGACCCTCACGGGAGTTCCCTGACGGTGTAGTGGCTTAAGGCTTCAGTGCTGGCGCTGTCAGCGCTGCGGCCTGGGTTCGATTCCCAGTCAGGGAGCTTCCCACATACCAAAAAGAAAAAAAAAGAAAATGACCCTCAGGAATCTGAGGCAGAAATTCACTGGGAGACGTTCAGATCGGTGCATTCATTCATTCATTCATTCATTGACAAACAGCTAATGGGGGTTCCATGAGGCAGATTCTATTTCCCACTCAAGGGCGCCACAGGGAGTGAGACCACGAGGGCGCATTGCAGACGGGACGTCGCGGGGCCCAGGTCCCCGCCTCAAATCTCCACGCAGAGAGCCCTTCCCAGAACAGGAACGAAGTTCTGGATGCTTCTCGGAGCTCGACACGCCAGTCAGTCAGCGTGACGTGGTGGGGACAGGGCTGCGCGGAGCCAAGCTGAAATCCGAAAACAAGTAAAGCAAACACTTGTATTCCTGAATTCTAGTTCCCTAAATACACACACACACGCGCACGCACATGCACACACACGTGCACACACACACATGCACACACACACATGCACACACACGTTCACGCACGCACACACATGTGCACGTGCACATGCACACACACGCACACGTGCGTACGTGCACGCACACACAAGCACACGCACACGTGCAAACGCGCACATGCACACACACATGCACACGCACACACGTACACATGCACGCACCCAAATGCACACACACACATGCACGCGTACGCACACATGCACGCGCACACACAGATGCACGCATGCACACACGCACGCACACACGCGCACATGCACACATGCACACACATGCACACTCACACACACACGTACACACACGCACAGGTTGTAATATGGAAAGCAGAGGCACGCGCGGCAGGACGTGTTCGGGACAGCCCTGGCATCTAATGGCAGATGGCACAATGCCGAAGTCATCGCTGAGGTGAAGCCCGGCGAGGCAGAGGGCCTCAGAGGGCAGCCAATTACCCACACAGCTGATGTCACCTTGGTGCCACCGCTCTAGGAAGACGCAGTGTGGGGGCAGCGAGGGGCAGCGGCACCCGCGTGTGTTGTGTGCACGGGCGTGGCGGCATGGCGGCCCCGTCCCTGAAGTCGCAGGCTGTCCTCGCCAGGAGGAGCAGCTCCGACACTGCGGGCCAGGTGGGGTGACGCACCCTGCCGAGCCCCAAGACCGCAGCTGTCACTCACAGAGTCATTAGCAATAACAGGAAGGCGCGGCCACTCGCTGTGTTGTCACCGCGCTGCGGGGCGGCTGGCTGCCGCCCAAAGGAGCTCGCTCAGAGTGTGCATCAAAATGACAAGGAACCTGAATGTTAATGAAAATTTCTGTTGCTTCAGGCCCCGGATTCGATCCAGAAAGCTGTCGCCTGGAAGACACGACCTTCCTTCCCTCTCAGCCGTTTCGATTTGCATTTTCCCGTCCACGTACAACGTGCCAATAACTTGGGCAGCCGTGCTTGGGCGACGGACGTGCGGTAAGTCACGCAGCCGAGGCAGTGAGGGGGGCCCTCCCCGAGGAGGAGGAGGGTCTCCGAAAAGGGACACGGCCCTTCACTTGGTTTGATGGCTGTGAATTAGGACAACTGTCACCCCAAGTGGAAAGACGTAAGAAAGAGGTCCAGTCCCCTCCGCGAGGAAGAACGTGCCTTTGGTTCCTCCCCCAGCACGCAGCACACAGCGACGCCACGGGGCGGGGTGCCAGCCCGCTCCCGTCTTCAAAGGGCTGCCGTGTGTCACCACCCCTCAGGGCCTACACTCCCTGAATGTCAAGGTCGCTTCCGGTTTGCTATACAACATTTTTAGAACTTGGACTCCAAAGCAGCACAGCCAGGTGAGCAGAGGCAGGCGGACGTGCACGGAGGCACCACGGTGCACGCCCTGATCCCAGCGTCACGATGGTGACAGGTTCGCGTTAATACTCGTAAGAGGTGAGAAATGCAGGAAAACGTGGCCGCCGTGGCAACGCTCCTGACCCACTGGGGTCACCGCCGCAGCAAAGGGGTCCGGGCGGCTCTGGGGAGGGGGACAGACCCCTGCTCCTGCCGACTCACCGCCGTCTGTGAATACAGGGGCGTGGGGGCCGTGGGAAGTCACCCCAAGTCAGTCTGACAGAAAGACCACCTGCGTAGCTTCTGACACAGAACGCAGCCACAGCTGCTTCCGGAACCTTCCGAGCCAAACGCGCACCAAGACAGGAGAAAGAAGTGCCGTCACTCTTACGCGGCCCGGTGTTCGGGAGCGTGAGTGACCCCCACCCCGCTTTTTGAACAGAGAGCTGACCTGCGTGGAAGGAAAGAAGACCTGCTCTCTAGGTTCCGGGAAATTGAGGAAAACCTCTGGCTGCACTTGACCTCAGTTCCCATCCTTGTAGTGTAGTAAGTGTCTTGGATTCTTGCAATTCTAAGATTTTAATGGAAAAAGCGAGGACCTTGAGCTCATGTGAGGCCTGGTGGCAGCCCAGTGCCACCCGAGCAGGCACCGGGGGAGTGCGGAGCACCCGGCACGGCCCGGCGCTTCCCTCCGCACCAAGGTGAGGACGGACAGGCCCGGGGACCCCAAGTCACTCACTCGGGAGGACGCGGTCCTCAGCAACGCGGGCCGATCCGCACCGAAACCGCCTGATCCCTAATCCGTCCTACTGAGCGGGCATCCCGCCACCTCCCGCAGTGCTCCGGGGACCTGGCAATGTCCCCAAGGCCGCTGCTTAAACACAGTGACATGCATTTTCTTAAAGGGTGGGAATTGTGGCGAATTTGATGTTTGAAAACAATCAAAATAGAAGAACACGTGCACGAAGCCCATCATGTCCTTTTCGATGCCGTTTTGGTCCCATTCCAGATCTCACCGCCATCCACGACGGTGACGTCCCGGCACGGCCCTGACGGCTGTGAAGCAGCAGCTGTGCTACTCCCTGGGGTGCGGGTGGCCCAGCCCCGCCCGTGTGACCGCCCGAGAGGCCTGCCCCCTCCCGAAACGCCCGCCGAAGGCCAGGAGGAAGGGGCCGGGGTCCAGGGACGCCGTGACACGGTTGGAGGGCACAGCCAGAAAGAGTCCCCTCGCAGAGTGTTCTGAGAGTCTCCAACTGCTTTTCCTTGTCCCCAGGAGCGTCCGCATCTGCAGAAGGTGCAGAGCACCGTGCGGAGACGGTCCCCGACGTCGTGCTCGTCCCCCACCCACGAGCGTGTCCGGTCACATACACAGACGATGCCGTGGTTGTCGTCCACGCCATGACGCCGATAAACTGTCATCAACGAGCGGCCCGGTCCGTTGAGACTCCCTCGTCTTTACCTAATTGCGCTTTTCGTGTTCGGAGTCCCGGCCAGCACAACGCGTCGCCCGTAGTGGCGGGTCTGGCCGCCCCGACAGCTGTGACAGTCCTCTCTCTCTCTGTCTCTATTTATAATTGCTTTTACCTACAACATTGTGTTGGCTCCAGGCGTCCAGCACGGCGAGAGTCATTTCTGTCACTTACTACGTCCTCCCTCCCATACGTCAGGGTCCCCTCTGACACCACACACAGTGACTGACCGCGCGCCCCGTGCTGCGCCTCACGTCCCCGTGACCCCTGTGACCCGGAGGTTGTACTTTTCGATTCCTCCCCCTCTGAGGCCACCCCTGCAGCCCTCCTCCCGTCACCCCAACAGACCCAGTGCCCTCTGACGCCACCCAGTTCCTGCAACCTCACTGACCACACTCCCGCGTGGCTCTCTGTCTCCCCGTGATGACGGCCTGTGACAACCACGCTGAACCTCTGCACCCCGAACCTGACAGGTCTGCACACCTCTCTTCTGTTCATGAACTTGACAGTTTTTCCCCCACCGGAAACTCCGAGTTCGGATTCGCCCCCTTCTCCCGTGGCTGCGATGCTTTTGCTCCGTGAACTAGAAGCTCTGCTATTAGCTTCCTAAGCGCTCGGGGACGTTGTTTTCTCGCGTGGAGCTGCCACATGGATCACTGTGAAATGACCCTCTCTCCCTCTGAAACGGGATTTGCTCTGAGCTTGACCTTGTCCTCCCGAGGACCGCCGACCTTGACCTTGTCCTCCCGAGGACCGCCGACCTTGACCTTGTCCTCCCGAGGACCGCAGCTTACTTCTCTGCCCAGTTTGGTCCAAGGTCGTGCATTTCCGGGCGCAGCGGGCGGCTGGGACTTGCTTACGCCCGAACTGACCCCTCTGACTTTTCATTGGAGTGTCCGGTCCCGGTCACTTAGGTGCTGCTTGACGTGGTTAGATTTAAGTCCACCATATTCCTCTGTCTCGCATTTTTGTTCTTGTTTTGTTTGTCGTCGTTGCTGCCCTCTTCGGGTTAGCTGTCATGACACCCCTTTCATCTGCAACTGCTACTCTTCCACACCCCGGGCTGCCCCTCGGAACTTTCTAGCCCAGGATTCAGGCGTCGGGGATCGGGGAAGACCCGAGTGGCCCACGGAGAACTCCATGCAAGCCCACGAGCCCCTGTTGGCGAACGTCAGGCTCAGGACAAGCGTGTCCACGTGACGGTCGCCTCCCCGGAGGCCGCGGGGTCCCTCGTGCCATGCGAGAACGCTCAGCCCGCGCTCCCCACCGTCCCCCAGGCATCTCCTGACACGCACGAGCCGTCGTCTAACAAAACCGACCCCCATCGTGCCGGAGAGCCCCCGGTGACACGGCTTGGCTCCAGGTGCAGGGCTTTCGTCAAATGGCCGCGTGGGAACACTTTGCAGAACATATGACATACCCGTCCCGAGTCTGTCACGCTGAACAGTGACAATAGTTAGGACTCTCAGGGTCCTGTGACCACCTAACGCTCTAGTTAAAGGTGTGATGACATTGCTGGGTGGAGAAATAAACCCCAGCTCGCAGGAGGGAGGGGGTGGGAAGCCCGCCGATTTCCTGTCCCTCGGAGGACAGCGGCTTGGAGAGCGGCCTGGGGACAAACGCAGGAGGGCCAAAATGGTCAGACCCCCTCCGCCGCAGCATTTCCGCAGACCTCGCCTGCCCCCTGCTCTTTGCAAACACGCCTTGCCCGCCCTTGTGAAAAACATCGACGACAACACGGCCACTTGGAAGTGCAATTCCGTGCAGACTGGAGTGGGACAGACAGACCCCTGGGGGCACGTGTGCTCACGACTCGGCGTGCTAACGTGTCTGCGAGGACGCATCCCGGTGTTTTCTCCGGAAAGCAGCGGTCTCCGCGTTCCAACAAGCCCTACGCGAGGCGATCTCTGCGGAGGGGAGACCTCGGTAATCTTTGAAACCATGTGACCCTTGCAGCCCCTGCTGTGCAAAGCTCAAATTACCCGGCTCGGCTGTCATGGAAACGGCGAGCGGCTTAGACAGCCGTCCCCACTGACACGCAGGCTGGGGGCTGTGCGGGCATCTGTGCGATTCCAGCCGCTCCAGGTGCCCGCCGCCACCCCCAGCCACGCGTGCCGCCCACCCGCGCGCGCATGTCCCCAACCCGCCCCAGATCGGCACGAACGACCGCCCCCCGCAAGGGGACGGAGAAACGAACAGCAGCGTTCGCACGGGTCGGCTGCCCCCACTGGCCACCTGAAGCCCCGCTGGGGAGCAGGTGAAGCGGAGCAGCTGGCTCCCGCACGACACCGCCGGCCCTTGGCCACCGCGCTCTGCACGGAAGCAGGTGGCCGTGCAGCCCGGCGCAGGCCCGGGTGCTTCCAAGTTTTGCACAAATTTGGGTTCAGAGCAAAAGGTGTTGATGTTGTTGCACCGAAGTGCAGTGAGTGAGGCCCGGAGAGAGGAGAAGTGAGCAACCCGAAGGGACCTGGGTAGCCACTGTGCAGGAGCAGGCCTTTGGCCACGAGGCTTACTGAGACACACGGTCCGCGCCGCGCTGATCGTCACCCGAGTAATGCGCCTGGGCTCCCCTTAACGTCACTGCTCCGGAAGGTGCGCGGTCCTTCATGGGGACACGGCACCTGGGAGGCTGGCAGTCTCAGCGATTCTCGAAGGGACTCATTAGGGAGAACTGGGGACGTTTGATGCTTTTCCAAAACTGTATACCTGTCCTGCAGTGGACTTGACAAAAGGGTTTGAATGGCGAGAACCCTGGGTTTCAGCTCGTAAATGAACAAACAGGCCGAGGAGAAGCCGCACGGACTTAGTGTTAACCCGCACGGAGGAAACTCGAGGTGGACGGCGAGGCGAGCGGAGCGCTCCCGGGCACGGGGCGCACTCGGGCGGGTCCGCCCCTCGTCGCGCAGACGTGTGGACAACTGGGAAACAGGACGGCAGTCTCTCCGCAGCTCCGCCTTCTCTCTAACTTCCCACGACTCGGGGGAACGTTCTGAAACGTGAAGAGGAGCCCACGCCCCTGTACGAATAGACAGGAACGGAAATTCAGTGAGGTCACGTTACCCCCCGGAAGCCGCCGCCAACGCCGGGGTCCGAGGCCACAGTGCGCACTTGGCCGGGGCGTCTCCCGAAAGCACGTTATCAAGTTCCCGTTTTCTGACCGACGAAGAAGGGACTGTCCGGGAAATGGCACTGTCCACCGGGAGCCAGCATCTCCAGGACGTTCCTCGGGGCCGTTTCACACCGAGGGGTTATGAAATGTCACTCCACGAAGTGAAGAGAATGAGCTATGGAGAAGCTCAGAGTTTAATTTCTCTTCTTCTTAATTCATTTGTGCTGTTAGGCCCGTTGGGGTGACGTGTGTTCGCACGGACCACACAGGTTTCGGGCGTGAGGACCTGATTTGAGGGTCCGTTAGTTACTTCGTTTTTGCAGGGCTTTGAACCACGCGGACTCAGCGAGCTTTTATTCCTAGTGACAGAAATAACACGGGGCCGATTGCGCCCCGAAGTTTGCCAGCTGACCACACCTTTGGGGGCCACGCTTCTGGCCCTCAGGTGGAAAACGCTGTTCGGTGGCCCAGGGCTCTTGCCCGCTCGGTTCGGTTCGTGTTTGCCCGGGAGGCGCGTGCTGAGGGTCCGCTGCGTGCAAAGTAGTTCCCCAGGGGCACGTGCGGGCTCCTGGCTCTCAGAGAGGAGGCTCGGGCGACGCCACCCGCTCTCCCGGGACAGGCGCCGGTGGACTTGGAACGCCTGTCCTGACGCAGTCCCGCGGGGCTCCGCAATGTGACTGGTAGCAGAGGAGGGGGCGGGGCAGAAGGACCCCAGGGTTGACGTTCCGCTGAGCTGGCAGTGAGTCTGCCTTCCCCAGCCCTGAACCAGGACGTGTAGGAGCCAGAAGGGGGTCCTGACGGAGGAAGGGGCCCTGGGAGGACCCCGGAGGCGGGAGGGCGCGAATCCAAAGCCCAAGTTTGTAGCTGAAGGAGCAAAGCGGACCAGGAAATCGGAACGTCCAGGAAGGTCGCAGGATGGAGGAGCTTGCGGCAGAGACCCTGTGACATTGAGCATGAGCTCCCAGGCTGTCCCCAAACTGTACGCACGGGGATCTGGTCCAGGTCAGCGAGCCGCGGACTCAGAGAGCTGAGCGGAAGGGCCCACGGAGCCCCCACAACGTTCCCAGGGAGGTCAGAACAGCACCGAAGAGGCTTTGAAACCTAAACACAGCAGCAACCACGTCCTGTCACCGGCGTCGTGCTCCGATCTGGGGTCCCCCCACCTTCATTCGTGTTGGCAGGGGGAGTGGGGGGACCTGGGAGAGGGCGGGGAAGGGCCGAGATCACCGCCCGCTGACGACCCACGCGTCCCCTGTCCTGCTCCTTCCTCGGCTGATACTTCCTTGTCGTTTTTGCCCGGTTGGTGACGTCCTTTGTCTCTGTGTCACTCGTCACACCTTCCCTGGAGGCCCACGTGAGCAGCCATGTTGTTGTAACACCCTGAGTGCAATTTCCCATGTCTCGGAAATTCGGGTATTTTCCTTCTATCGCTGCGCCTTGCTCAGAGCCAGTACAAGCGAGAAGCTCAAGCAGTTCCCAGGACGAGTGTCCCCAGCAGACAGGGTCACTGTGCTTTGTCCCTACAGGGAGGTGGGGGAGGGGACGGGGCTTTTAGCTCCCATGAGCGCGCAGCGCAAACGCCGCTTCCGGGGACTCTCAGTGTCCCCTGGCTGAGTCGGTGTCCATTTATGGGTCAGGGGGGGTCTTCGGAGGCGACCGTCCCCGTCTCTGAATGCGGCGTAGGGAGCAGTGCGCAGCCTTGGGGGTTCGCTGAGCCTACACCTCTGCAGGTGGGGAGCAGTGTGGTGAGCGCACACAAGGGCTTCCTGGGTCTTTTCCTGGAGGTCGGCACCAGGAGCTGACAACCAGCGTGACCTGAGCAGAAGCTGACCAGGGCACGGGCCTCCCCGGACCCACCCCGTGTCCCCTGTTAATCCCACCTGGCCCTGGGGCCGGCCGGAGACCTTGAGGGGTTCTGCCCTTTTTCTTTCTTTTAGGTTACTCTATTTTTATTGTTAGACTTACTGGGGTGACATTGGTTAGCGAGAGCCACACAGGTCCCAGGTGTGCGGTCCCACAGCGCACCGTGTGTTGCACTGTGTGCTCACCTCCCAGTCAGTTCTCCTTCCATCGCCATGAACTTGACCCCCC
>PVJL010005600.1:0-79742 GCA_004026885.1 Lyroderma lyra
CTGCGCAGCTCCGAATAGTCAGCAGGGATCGCGTCCCGCGTGGTCCGTCTCTGCTCCCTTCCCTCTCCCCGACTCGCCCCTTTCTCGCCAGCCTTCAGGTTTACTTGCGATTTGTGGATTTCTCAGCAGCCGGTTTGTCACTCAGGGTCCGCTTTCTTGGCTCCTGGTCGGCCGTTCAATTGTGTTTTCTGGGAGAGGCCTTAGGAACCTCCTCTCCAGTCGCCATCTTGTCTTCTCTCCAGCATCCCCATTTTTCTGCCTCATCAATCCTGCCAACCAAAGATTATTGCCAATCATACCTTCTTCATGAAGTCTTTTCATTTAAATTCAACCAATGCTGTTTTTCTCTCTTGTTTAATGTGTCCATTAACTTATAGACTATAATCATCTCAGAAATATTTTCAACCAGCTCTTCTTGTTTCCCAATTGTTTCATAAATGTTTTATCATTCATTCACTCAGTCAGTAATTAGTTATTAAGTAATTTTATGTGCCAGGTAGTATTTTAGGAATCTATCTATGAAATATCAACTAAGAAGATTTTAAATGCCAAGTGCACAACTCTAACGTACCTCTTTAATATATTGTTGGTATAAGAAAAATCCAAACATGTAGAGAATTTTAATGAGTTTATTTAAGCCAAATTTGACAATTTCCAGGAAGCAAATCTCAGTGGATTAAGAAAATGCTCCAGAGAATGGCAGTTTTGCAGCTTATTTTATACATTAGACTCAAAAGAGGAGACCTAAGGAGGGTTACATGAAATCCATTGGTGGCGGTTTAAGGGGGAGGGAGAAAGCAAGATGGGAAAATCTCTGAGATTGCATATAAAGCAAAATGGAGAAATACATACTTATTTAACATTGCTGAGTATATGGTAGTTAACAATTAATATTTAGAGCACATAGGGATGGTATTTGAGGAACACGATAACAATGAAAAGTTCAGTGGTCTCTTGCTCTAGTGCTGTGCGCTGTGCCATAAGGGGTCTGACATTCTCAGGGTATGTTATTTTAGATGCAAGAAAGATAATAAACAGGCTCACTTAAGGTAAAGATTGAACTTTGTCAAGGAAGCTACAGGCCAGGGATGTGACTACTTGCCATGATCTGCTTGTAGTTAAAAATTTTTAATGTTGTTAAACACTCTATGTTGTTAACTTTTTAATGTTGTTAAACACTCTATGTTGTTAACTTTTGTCTCTGATTTTGTATTAATAGAACCAGCCATGCTGGCCCACATCTTAAACCTGAACTTGTTAGGTTTAGGGTATAGGCCCTTTTTCATCCACAATACACTATGTTTGCACCCCAATTATGCTGCAACCAATTTTGGTAGATTGAATCTCAACATTAATTGAGAGAGCATATATCAAAGAGCAGGCACAGGAACTCCTTAGGGATTGTTCTCTTTCACACCCATTGCATAAACCTAGCACCAGACTCTGGAAATGAAAGAACTGGGACTCGTTCTGTATCTGAGAATCATTAGCATGTATGCTTCAAGTAATTGTGATTAGCTCCAGATTTTTCAAGGGGGTGGGATCTATCCTAATTGAGTGGTTTCATGCACTATGCAATTTAAACTGTCATGCAACTTCCAGCATACTGAAAAAATCTGGAATTGACAGTTGAAAATACATGCTTCATAGTGGATTTTACTTACACAGGTAAAATGCATCTTTTTGAAATTGGAGTTTTCATTATTCTTGTGCTCAGTAAAAATATGTAAACTATAATTGGATGGCCTCCCTGACAAACTGACATATAGCAAAAAAATTGTGTATCATGATAATTTAGTTGCTTTTCTCCAGGATTGTACAGTCTTTTGGCTTCCCATGGCCAAATTGGAAGAATTGTCTTGGGTCACACAAAAAATACACTAACATTAACAATATCTGATAAGCTAAAATAAGTCTGTGCATAATTTTCTATATGTTCTAAGAAAGTTTACAAATTTGTGTTGAGCCATTTGCAAAGCTGTCCTGGGCTGCATGCATCCTGTGGACCACCAGTTGGATAAGCTTGTTTTATTCATTTAAGCTCTAAGTTTCAACACAAAAGATTTTGAAAAATAACACATTAAAGAAGGCATAAATTATACAAGGATGTTGGGACTATTTGAATATAAACCTCTTGAAGGTAAATGATCAGTCTTTTTGATGTTTGGCCCTGGACCCAATGAGTGACCAGAAGTATGAGAGAGTGCATCAAGATTTTTATGCAAAAATGCAAGTTTGTTAGTCCAAGTATCAAGTAGGGAAAAAGGCTTCATTTGGAGCCCAAAATAAAGAGACTAACAGAAAGTTGAAAAATAATTATTTTAAATAAATAGTCTTTAGTGATCTAAAATAATGCAATTAGTTAAGGATACTCTTATAAGATTAAAAAGTAAAACTTTATTTACTACTTATAGATTTATCTTTAAAGGTCAATCAGACACTTTAAAAATTGATTTCATTGTAATTTAAACCTTAAGATTACCCTGAAGTTTATCAGGTATAGTTTATTGGGTTCATTTTTACATGGGATGTATACAAATACACTGATAAAGATGGCTATGAATAATAAATGTGATAATTGATCATTCTGGGTAAATTGAATCACAATTTAGAAGTTTTAGGAAAATTTGTTGTATAAAGAAGTCTTTTAATGAATATAATCATCACGTCCTTTACATTCAAATCTGTGTAGTTAGAAGTACAGATGCCCATGTGAATGCAATTTCTTCTAATTTTGGTTTTAAGCTCTTTTTGTCACTGTTTGAGAACTAATTTTGTTCCTATATTAGGAAATATTAAGACACAGTTATGGCTAACTGTTTAGGATATAAACTTACCAAATTACTGGTACATACTCTATGCTTCAAGCCATATTTCTAGATTCTCAACTAAAATCAGTCAATCCCGTGTGTATAAAAATTAAATGACTCTAGCTAATGTATATTCATACTAACTTGGGCTCATTAAAAACCAAAAATATAAAAACATACTTAAAAGGTTTGACATTCTGCAATTAATAGCTAATCAATTTTTCATTTGTCCTTCATAAGATAGAACTAGAATCAAACCTGTTTGGTTAATAATTTTACTGTGTGACTAGTATTAATAATAGAAAAGTTTAACATTTATTTCTCATAATACTATATCTTACCATTTCAATGTCATTAATGACCACAAATATCTTAATTTTGATATATCTTGCTTTGTAAAAGAGGGATTTAGTTTTAATCTATGCATTTATTTGAATATAACTTATAATCAACATACAAATCCTTACCTAAGTGAAACTGATTTTACTCACTGTGAAATGTTTAATATTTTTTTCAGTTTTGAATTAAAGAGCAACTTTAGATTATAAGAAAATATCATTGCATTAGTGCTACTCATGAAGTTCATTTGATTTCTAAATAAACTACTCAGAAACAGCCTAGCATTTTCAAGGAAACAATTACTGAGAATTTTAGGAATAATTGATATTCTGTATGGACAGAACATCGTATTAGTATCTTCATATTGAGAGCAAATATAAGTTACTGCTTTGTTGTTAATAATAGCATCTGGTTAAAATATACATGAATTCTAAGTTTTAAAAACAGCATGCATGTAATATAGTGAAAATAGTGTCAGAAAAAGTATTTGAACATTGGAAATAAGAAAAGAAGATTACTGGGTGTTCTTTCATGGCAGTACTTGGCTTGACCTTCTATTTGCTGGGTAATTTTTAACACTAAGGAAAGAAATTAGCTTGTAGAATTTTTGGGTGGGTGATAAAGTGATGCAAATCAGTTCTGCCCAGTGAAATGAATAACCTCAAATGTTTCAGTTTAGGGCCTTATTGGACACTAACCAGTTTTATATCTAATGTAGCAATTTATCCAAATATTCCTTGTTAGATTGGTTATATATACTAGCTTCTCAAAAAAAATTTTTTTTGGACCAGCTATAACATTTTACTAGTTGCTTTATGAATTATTAAATTAAATAAAATCTTTGATGTGTTCATTTTATATTTGCCTGAATGTCATGATTTTGCCTCTTTGAAAATTACAGCCTAACACTAGCTAATGAAATGAAAAAGAACAGAGACAGGTAAGCTCTTATATTCTTTACTTTATTTTCCTTGCATAGACACTTCTCTTCATTTTTCAAGGTTCTATTATTTTTATAACAGGTGTTCTTTTCTCATTTTTAACTTACATGTAATTCATAAAATAATTCACTGTTCCAAAATCATTTTACATATTTTATCTAAAAAGGCTTTTTTCTCATTCTGTTAAAAATAAACATCAGCCAAAAATTTAATAATCTTAATAATCACTGAGAAACCAGCAGGGCACTTGAGCATCAGTATTAATCACCTGTCACTTCAAAGCAGGCAGTGCATCTATTTTGGAAAAAATGGCTGAATTTCTGACTTCTTTTTACTTTTTTAAAAATTAAATTTAATGAGGTGAAATTGGTTAGTGAAATTATATAACATCAAGTGTACAATTCTTTAATACATTATCTGGGTGTTGCATTGTGTGTTTACCACCAGAGTTACGTCTTCTTTCACCATGTATTTGAACCCCTCCTCCTCCACCATCCTCTCCCCTCCCCCTCTGGTAACCACTAAACTGTTGTCTGTGTCCATGAGTTTCTGTTCCTTTGTTTGTTTGTCTTATTCTTTTGTTGTTTTCAGTTTTATATCCCACATATGAGTGAAATCATATGGTTCTTGACTTTTTCTGTCTGACTTATTTTACTTAGCATGAATATCTCAAGATTCATCTATGTTGTCACAATGGCAGTATTTTATCTTTTCTTATGACTGAGTAATATTCCCTTGTATATGAGGCCTGTCCAGAGAAATTCCATCCATTGTCAATATAACATTGTCATATTACATGGTTGGATACTTTCTGGATAGCCCTTGTATACTTGAATGTATTCATACCACATCTTTTTTAAACAATGTCTATTGAAGGAATCTGGTTACTGTCATGTCTTGGCCATGTTTTCATGCCTTGGCCACTGTGAATAATGCTGCAATCAACCTCAGGGTACATATATCTTTGTGAACAAATTTTTCAGATTTTTTAGGTAGAAATCCAAAAGAGGGTTTTCTGGGTCATATGGTAACTCTATTTTAAATTTATTTAAGGAAATTCCATACTGTTTTTCATAGTGTCTATACCAATTTACATTTTCAAAAACAATGTTTGAGGGTTCCTTTTTCTCCACAGTCTCTCCAACATTACTATTATTTACCTTGTTGATGATAGCAATTGTAACTGGTGTGAAGTGATATTGTGGTTTTGATTGGCATTTTCCTAACTCCTAGTGAAGTTAAGCATTTTCCCATAAATCTTTCGGCTGTTTTTATGTCTTCTTGGGAAAAGTGGCTGTTCAGGTCCACTGCCCAATGTTTAATTGGATTGTTTGTTCTTTTGTGGTTGAGTTGTACAAATTCTTTATATATTTTAGATATTAGGCCCTAATCACAGGTGTTTGGTTGGTTGCCTCTTTGTTTTGCTGATAGATTCTTTTGCTATGCAAAAGCTTTTTAGTTTGCTATAGTTCCATTCATATATTTTTGCTTTTACTTCCCTTGCTTTTGAGGTCAAATTCATAAATTTCTCCCTGAACCCAAGATTCATAAGTTTAGTACTGATGTAGTCTTCTATGCAATTCATATTTTCCGGTTTTATGTGGAGGTCTTTGGTCTGCTTTGAGTTAATTTTTGTATATAATGATAGATCACAGTCTAGATTCATTCTTTTGCACATGGCTTTCCAGTTTTCCCAGCACAATTTATTGAGGAGAAATTCTTTTGTCCATTGTATGTTTTTGGCTCCTTTGTCGAAAATTATCTGTCCATTTACATGTGAGTTAATTTCTGGGTTATCAATTTGATTTTATTGGTCTGTGTGTCTCCTTTATTTCCAAAACTATACTATTTTTATTATTGTTGCTTTGTAGTATAAAATGAAGTTGCCTCCAGCCTTGTGTTCTTTTGTTGTTGTTGTTGTTGTTTATTTTGTTTGTTCGTTTTTCATAGAATTGCTTTGGCAATGCAGGGTCTTTTGTGATTCTATACAAATCTAGTAAGTTTTTGGTCTATTTCTTGAAAAAATGTCTTGGAATTTTGATGGGGATTGCATTAAATCTGTATATTAGTTTGGGTAATATAACCGTATTAATTATGTTGATTCTTCCAATCCATGAGCACAGAACATATTTCCATTTCTTTGTCTTTTTCAATTTCTTTTAAGAGTGTCTTATAGTTTTCAGTATTTAAGTTTTTCATACACTTTGTTAGGTTTATTCATAGGTATTTTATTTTTTTGTTGTGATTACAATAGGTTTTTTTTTTCCTGAAGTTTTATTGTTAGTATACAGGAATACAATAGATGTTGGTACATCAATTTTGTATTCTGAAATTTTTCTGTATTTGTTTATAGTTTCTAATAGTTTTTGGTAGAATCTTTAGGATTTTCTATATTAGAAATCATGTCAACTGCAAAAGGTGACAGTTTAACTTCTTCATTCTCAACTTGGATGTCTATTATTCTTTTCTTTTGTCTGATTACTTTGGCTAGGACTTCCAATATAAAGTTGAATAAGCAGTGGTAACAGGGGACATTCCTTTCTTGTTCCTAACTTCAGGAAAAAATGGTTTCAGATTTTCACTATTTGGTATGATATTACCAGAGTGTTTGTCATATATGGCCATTATTATGTTGAGGAACTCTCTTTCTATACCCATTTTATTAAGTGTTTTGATCATAAATAGTTGTATCTTGTTGAATGTTTTTGCTGCATTAATTAATATATTTATATGGTTTTATCTTCTATTTTGTTTACGTGGTGTATGACAATGATCAATTTCCATGTGTTAAGCCACCCTATGCCTCTGAAATGAATCCCACTTGTGATGTATAATTATTTTAATGCATTGTTGTATTCTGTTATGATAGTATTTTCTTTAGGATTTCTGCCTCTGTGTTCATTAGAGATATTGGTCTCTAGTTTTTTTGTTTTTTGGTTTGTGTGTGTATGTGGTTATCCTTACTGGGCTTTGATATCAAGGTAATGTTGGCCTCATTGAATGAGTTGGAAAATCTTGCATTTTCTTCAATTCTTTGGAAGAGTATGAGAAGGATAGGTAGTTAACTCTCTTTGACTATTTGGTAGAATTCATTAGTGAAGATGTTTGGTCCTGGATTCTTGCTTTCGGGGAGGTTTTGGAAGGTTGTTTTGATTTCCTTAACTGTTGATTGGTCTATTGAGATAATCCATTTCTTCTTAATTCAGTCTAGTTAGGCTTATGTCTCTAAAATCTTGTCCATTTCTTCTAGGTTATTGAATTTATGTGGCATATAGTCTTTCATAGTACTTTAGTATGATCCTTTGTATTACTGAGGTGTCCACTATAATTTCTCCCTTTCATTTTTTATTTTAATTTCTTTTATCTTTTCTCTTTATCTCTCTGGAAGTCAAGCCAGGGGTTTGCTAATTTAATTAATCTTTCAAAAATCACAGCTCTTTGTTGCATTAATATTTTTCTGTTTTTTTGTTTTGTTTTGTTTTCTGTTCTAATTTTTATTATTTCCTTTCTGCTGATGACTTTAGGTTTCATTTGTGTTTTTTTTTTTTCTAGTTCTTTCAGATATTTAAATTTTATTTGTTTTATTTTTTGTTTCCTGAGATAGGCCTTTAAAGATATGTATTTCCTTCTTAATATTACTTTCACTGAATCCTGATAATTTTGATAGGCTGTATTTTCATTCTCATTTGTTTCTATGTATTGTTTTTTTTTTTTAATTATTGTTAGGCTTGTTAAAGTAATACTGGCAAACAATAACTATATAGGTTCCAGGTGCACAACTCTACAGTGCACAGTCTATGCATTGTTCCATGTGTCCACCACCCAGTGTCAGTTCTTCCTCCATCACAATACATTTATGTCTCCCTTCCCCATGTCTCAACCCCTTCCTCCTCTCCCACCACCTCCTACCTTGCCCCCCAGGTAACCACTAAATTATTGACTATGTCCATGAGGTTTTTTTTTTTTTTTTTTTTTTTTTTTTTTTTTTTTTTTTTTTTTTTTTTTTTTTTTTTTTTTTTTTTTTTTTTTTTTTTTTTTTTTTTTTTTTTTTTTTTTGGTTCTTTGTTGCTTTCAGTTTTATATTCCACATATGAGTAAAGTCATATGGTTCTTGTTTGTTTCTGTCTGGCTTATTTCACTTAGTATGATGTTCTCAAGGTTCATTCATTTTGTTGCAACTGGTAGTATTTCATCTTTCTTACACCTGAGCGATATTCAATTGTGAATACGCACCACAACTTCTTTATCCAGTCATCTATCAAAGGACATTGTGGTTACTTCCATGTCTTGGCCATCATAAACAGCGTTGTGATGAACATTAGGTTACTAACTAAGGTTTTTAAATTATTGGATACATACCCAGAAGTGGGATTGCCAGGTCTTAGGTAACTCCATTCCCAGTTGTCTGAGGAACCTCCACAATGTCCTTCATAGTGTTTATACCAATTTGCACTCCCACCAGCAGTGTGTGAGAGTTCCTTTTTTCTCCACAGCCTCTCCAGCACTTGTTATTCCATATCTTGTTGATAATAGCCATTCTAGAAGGTGTGAAGTTTTCTCAGCACCATCTACTGAAGAGGCTTTCTTTACCTCATTGCATAGTTTTTGCTCTCTTATCAAAAATTATTTGTTCATATATTTGTAGATTTACTTCTGAGCTTTTGATCCTGTTCCATTGGTCTCTGTACTTATTTTTCTGCCAATACCAAGCTGTTTTAGTTATTGATGCTTTCTAGTAAAAATTGAAATAGGGAAGCATTATACCACTAGTTTTATTCTTTTTATGTAGTATTGCTTTGGCAATCTGAGGTCTTTTGTGGTTCCATACAAACCTGATAATTTTTAAATCTATTTTGTGAAAGTATGTCTGTGGGATTTTGATAGGAATTGCATTAAATCTGTACATTGCTATGGGTAATATGGCCATTTTAACAATGTTAAGTCTTCATATCCATGAACACAAAATATCTTTTCATTTCTTTGTGTCCACTTTAATTTCTTTCAAAAGTGTCCTATAGTTTTCCATGTGTTAAGTCCAACATAAGTTTTGTATGTTGATTTTGTATTCTGTGACTTTAATGTATTCATTTATGATTTTTAATAGTTGTCTGGTAAAGTCTTTGAAATTTACTACATAAAGGATTATGTCATCTGCGAATAGTCACAGTTTGACTTCTTCTCTTTCAATTGGTATAGTTTTTATTCCTTTCTCTTGCCTGATTGCTCTGGTTAGAACTTCCAGTATTATATTTAATAGCAGTAGGGACAGGGAGCATCCCTGTCTTGTTCCTGATTTTAGAGGAATGGACTTCAGCTTTTCCTCATGCAGTATATTAGCTGAGGGTTTATCATATATGGCCTTTATTAAGTTTAGGTACTTTCTTTCTATACCCATTTTATTCAGTGTTTTGATCATAAATGGATGTTGTATCTTGTTAAATACTTTTGCTGCATCAATTGAGATGATCATATGGTTTTTATTTTTTATTTTGTTCATGTGGTGTATCACATTGATTGATTTATATATGGTGAGCCATCCTTGTGCTTTTGGGATGAATCCCACTTGACTGTGTTGTATGTTTTTAATGCATTGTTGTATTTTATTTTTAGAATTTTTGCATCTGTGTTCATCAGAGATATTGGTCTATAATTGTCTTTTTTTCATGTTGTTTTTACCAGGTTGTGGTATTAGGGTAGTGTTAACCTTGTAGAATGAGTTAGGAAGTATTGCCTTATCTTCCAGTTTTTGAGTGAGAAGGATAGATGTTAATCTTTTGAATGCTGGTAACGTTTGTTAGTGAGACCATCTGGTCCAGAGCTTTTGCCTTTGGAAGATACTGAATGATTGTTTCAATTTCTTAACTATTGATTGGTCTATTTATGCTATCCAGTTCTTTTTAGCTCTAAGTAGAATATATGTTTCTGGAAACTAGTTCAGTTCTTTTAAGTTGCTAAATTTAGTGGCATAAAAAGCCCTTCATAATGTTTTCTTATAATCCTTTGTATTTCTGTGGTATCAGTCATAATTTCTCCCCTTTTATTTCCAATTTTGAATATTTGTGTTCTTTCTTTTCATCCTTTGGTTAGTCTAGCTAGGGGTTTGTCAATTTTGTTAATCTTTTTGCAAAGAACTAGTTCTTTGTTGCATTAATGTTTCTTATTGTCTTTCTGTTTTCTATTTTGTTTAGCTCTGCTCTGATTTTTATTATTTCTTTCTGCTGACTTTGGTTTTCTCTCCATTTTCTTTTTAGTTCTTTAAGATGGGATGTTAGGATGTTTACTTGTGATTTTTTTTTTGTTTCTTAAGGTAGGTCTGTAAAAATATAAATTTTTCTCTTATTACTACTTTTGCTGCATCCCAATTATTTTGATAAGATTGTATTTTCATTGTCATTAGTTTCTATATATTTTCTTTTCTTTTATTCTTTGATCCAGTCATTTTTAAATAAGATGTTGTTTAATCTCCATGTGTATGTAATTTTTTTCTGCTGTCTTTTTGCAGTTGATCTACATTTTCAAAGATTTGAGGTCTTAGAATACACTTGGTATATTTGAATCTTCTTGAATTTGCTGAGGCCAGTTTGGTTTCCCAGCAGATATATAGTCTATCCTTGAGAATGTTCTATGTGCATTAGAAAAGAAGGTATACTCATTTTTTTTCAGATGAAGTATCCTGTAAGTGTCAATTATGTCCAATTGCTGTAATGTGTCATTTAAAGCTGATATTTTCTTATTTATTTTCTGTTTGGATGACCAGTTTATTGCTGTTTAGGGAGGGTGTTTAGGCCCTTTATTATGATTGTGTTTGTCAGTTTCTTTTTTCAGAGCTATTAGTAGTTGTTTATATATTTTGGTGCTTCCTGTTTTAGGGTATATATATTAATTTGTGTCAAATCTTCTTATTGTTGTATTGTTGCTGTTATCACTATGAAAAATCTATGTTTGTCTCATTATCTTTTATAACCTGAAGTTTGTTTTATCAGGTATCAGTGTGGCAACTCCTGCTTTTCTCTAAATACAATTTGGTAATAATATTGTTTTCTAATTTTTCACTCTGAGTCTAGGTTTTTTCTTATGGCTGAGATGTGTCTCTTGGAGACAACATATGAATGGGTTTTGTTTTTTAATTCAGTCTGCTACTCTGTGCCTATTTGTTTGAATTCAGTCCATTTATATTTAGAGTGATAATTGATATATGAGGATTTACTATGGTCATTACTTCTTCTCTCTTCTTATTTTTAATTTCATTTTAGTTGTCCCAACTATGTTTCATTTATTTGAAGTTTTGTTTCAGGTCAAAGAGCCTTCTTCAGTGGTAATAAGTGAAATGCCAGCCTCATGCTGGGGAATTACTTCAGCTTCTATATGTCTTTATTCCTCCTTCATATCTTAAGGATAATTTTGCTCAATAATTCATTCTTAGCTGGAAGTTACTGTCTTTTATTATTTTGTATATTTGACACTACATTTTCCTGGGTTTTAGAGTTACTGCTGAGAAGTCTCATTATAACCTGATGGATATTCCTTTACAGGTTATAGATTTTTTTTTCTCTGTCTGCCTTGAGCATTGTCTCTTTGTCTTTGATTTTTGACATCTTCAATATAATGTGTCTTGGAAAAGATATGCTAGAGTCCAGGTAGCTATGGGACATATTTTCTTCTTGAATTTGGGGTCCAGATCTTTCCCTAGGTTTGAAAAGTTCTCATCTATTAGCTGCTTGGGCATGCTCTCTGTATAGTTTTTTTCTGCCCGTTCTTCTAAGCCTATTATTCTAATATTGTTCTTTCTAATGAAGTCAGATAGTTCTTGTGGAGCTCTTGCAATTCTTTTTACTCTGAAGTTCCTATCTTTTTGTTCCTGTGTTGTTTCTATATTCTTATTTTCAATATCGCTAATTTTTTCCTCCACCTGGTTGGGCCTGTTTTCTGTGGAAGTTATTTCATTTTTCACTTCTTTTGTTGTATTATTTATCTGTCAAATTTCCATCTGCTTCTTTCTTATAATTTTAATTTCTTTGTTAAATTGTGTCTTTTGTTAATGAATTTCTTTTCTGAGATCATTCATCTCAGCTAGTGTGTTCTGCCAATATGTTTTCATTTCTCTGAGAGGCTTTAGAAAGGCAGCCTTGTGTTCTATGTCACTTAGTTCATGAATTTGTAGGTCTGTATGATCATTTTCTGGAGATTTTTCATCTTCTTTCTGAGTGCTTTGAATTCTAAGGTACTCATAGTTATTTCTTTATACAGCCAGGGTGTGTCTTTTCTGGGTGTGAGGTTACCTCCTATAACAATTCCAGAGAGGTGTTCACATCTTTGCCTCCTGCTACTTTTTTTATCTTGAAGCCCATTTCATCATAGTAACTATGGCTATACCCACTTTTCTCTGGGTGTCATTTGCTTGGAGTATTATTCTCCCCTGTATCATTCTGAGTCTGTATTTGTCCTGTTAGCTGAGACGTGTCTCTTGAAGGCAGCCTATAGTTGGGTTTTGTTTTTTGATCCAGTCTTCTACCCCTTGCCTTCTTACTGGTGACTTCAGTCCATTTATAGTACATTTAGGGTGATTATCGGTATATGAAATTTTTCTATATCCATTTTATTGTTCGCTTTCTGGCACATTGGTATCTTCATTTTGTCTTTGCTTTTTTGTTTCTGTCAGTTATTTTAATTTGGTGGTATTCTATGATTTTTTTCCCTCTCTTTTCAATGTTATAGGTCTCAGTTCTGGATATTATTTGAGTGGTTACCAGTAGGTTTACATGAAAAAAGTTTTATATATACAGTGGTCCCTTTTCTGAAGCATGCTTCTTATCTCTATTCTTCTTAGGAATTTTAAACCTTTATTATTCTCCTTTTATGTTTTTGTTGTCCCAAGTTTTCCCTACTTATTTTGACTTTTTGTTTCAGGTCAAACATTCTCTTTCATGTTTTCTGTAATGCAGGCCTTGTGCTGGAATTCCTTTAGCTTCTGTATGTCTTAAAATGTCTTTATATCTCATTTATATTTAAAGGATAACTTTGCTGGATTAATTATTTTCAGCTGGTAATTTAACTACTAAAAGAGGCTGCCCTGAGAATTTTCTTTGTGGTTGATCCTTGATAGTGTACATTTTACAGGTTTAGATAAATATATAAAGACATAAATCTATCATTTTGATACAAACACAGTATTTTCACTGCCCTAAAAATCCTCTGATCTCTGTCTATTCTTTGCTTCTCCCCACTACCTCTGGCAACCACTCATCTCTTTACTGTCTCAATAGTATTATAGCCTTTTCAAAAATCTCATATACTGAAAATCATACAATATGTAGCCTTATCAGATTGGCTCCTTTTACTTAGTAGTATGCATTTATAGTTCCTCCAGGTCTTTTCATAGTTTGATAGTTTATTTCCTTTTAACACTGAATACTATTCCATTGACTGGATGTACCAATTTATTTATTCGTTCACCTACTGAAGAACATCTTAGTTGCTTCCAAGTCTTTACAAGTATAAACAAAACTGCTATGAACATCCATGTGCAGGTAATTTTGTGAACATGTTTTCAACATTTTTGGATAAATTACAAGGAATGTGATTGCTGGATTATATGATAAGAGTTATGTTAAGTATTGTAAGAAACCTCAAAACCGTCTTCCAAGGAACAATAGCATTTTATATTCCCACTGGCAATGAATGAAAGTTCCTGTTGCCTCACATCTTCACCAGCATTTGTTGTTGTCAGTGTCCTGAATTTTGGTCATTTGAATAGGTGTGTAGTAGCAGGTCATTGTTGTTTTCATTTGCATTTCCCTGATTATATATTATGGGAATTTCTGACTTTTTCATTTTAAACATTCTTATAGCTTTAGCTATAAGAGTAGTTAGTTGTATACTATGTAGTTTTGATTTCACTGAATTCAGAGCAATTACATGAAAAATAAATATTAAGCAAGAAGAGGGCCATGGTTTAATATCAGGGAATAAGAAATAAAAGTAACAAAGAAAGCTGATAAAGTAAGGCTTTTAAAGTAAGCCTTTAAAAAGACCATGTGTTATTCATGGAATGGAGAACTCTGCTGGCTCTCTATCCTTAATGTTAACAGATGGAATCATTTAATTATTCATAAGGTTATTTCATTTATAGGACTCTAAAACCAATCTTATCTCAAGTCTAGAGCACAGACAGAAGGAGCTCTAGATAGGTAATCCAGTGACTCAGGACTGTGCAGGATTGACTGCTTTTCTCATATGACATTGATACTTAGTTTTCTGGGAATTAGACCATTGCTTTTTTCCCCCCAATACCACTGTGACAGCCTTATGCCTAAAATACTCCTGCCTCATGCTCTAGCTCTGCAGTAGTAGGTTTCCAACTCTTGTCCCTGGCTTTCCAACAACTTGATTTTTCCCTTATTCTTTTTGGTTGTTTTTAGTTGGTAATTTATCAGAAGAATATCCAATAACTTACTTTCAGTGACTTCACCTTGTCCCTAAATTTCAGGCTTCATATCATTCTCTGATGTCTGACACTGGCCATTTGCCTTCCTATACTCCTTCTTCTGGTGCATGTACATCTATTGGTTATTTGCATAATTCTACTCCTCAATATTATTTACCCTATCAGATTTGCCACTAATGAATGAGACATTTCTTATGGTGATATGTCTTTTTTGTCTCCTTCTATAGCCTACCTTTGAACTCATATCCATGTGTACCAGTCCTCTCCTAAAAGTTAAAATTATGTGCACTTTCAGAGGTCTCATTTTTGAAGAATGGCCTCTTTTCCATAATTTCTCCACATCAGTTATGACAATTTTTGAATAAATAGAAAAAAACATCCTGTTTTCTCTTTGCTCCTGCTACTGTACAATGCATATGTGGATACTTGGCAAAAAGATTCCTTACTCTGAAGTCACATTTGTGGTCCCAAGAAATTCAGATAGCTTTTTGGTAAACTCTTATAGTATTTAAGTTTATAATATAGCAATGTCTATATATTTAATTCTGGTAAAATCACATTTAACTTGTGATATGCTTTATTGGAGGGAGATTCATTAGGTGCATTGCTTGCTGTCTTCCAAAGTCCTCTTGAAAATATATCAAACAAACCAGAAATCTTGAGTGAGTAGCTTATGTGGTCCATTGCTTTAATAAACTCTTCCATGTATATTAAAACACTAAAAACCACAGATGTAAAGGTAGCCCTTTTCTCTTTCATCACATAAACTGAAACAACTCCACACATTGTAGTCAAATAAAATTTTTCCAGGTGTTTCTGAATTATATGTCTGAATCTTGTCTCTGGGCTCTTTGCCTAATATATCTTTTGTAACCACAATGATAATAAACTAATTCTTATGATTAAGTGAGTCAGGCACTGAACTGGGAAATTTATATATGTGTACATATTTACTTTAATTCTCACAACTTCTTTTTAAAACAAAAATGCTAATTCCAAATGAGGTTGAGCAATTTCCTGATAGTCACAGGAGCTAGAAGATGGGAACTCATGTCCACATTCTCCACACTATGTCCGATTCTTGCCTTCATGAGTATTTCATGAAAAAATAAAAGAAAACTATTCATGGTTTTCATAAAGGTCAGTTTCCATGAAGATTGAATTAACTTCCTTAATTTTATACGTCATAACTTGTGTTTCTGTGTCTTCCAGGAAATAAGGGGATGAGACTATAAAAAACTATTTCTACATTCTTAGTTAAAAGTGAGTTTCAACAATCTTAAGAGATAGAAGTCACGTTCAGTCTAAAAACTTCAAAGGCTTTCCAATATGTTTTAACCTTTTCCAGAAAATTTCTTATTATGTACCTGAAAAGTTTCAAGACTTGAGACTTTAATAACAACAGCTATACATGTATAATACTTTCTACCTACCAAGCTTTTATAAAGCCCTTTGCAAAAATTAACTCACGTAACCCTTACAATAACCCAGAGAGGGTGGCACAATTAATATGTTTACTTTATGTGTGAGAAAGCTGAAGCAGAACTAGTAAGTAATATATCTAAACTCATACCAATGTTAAGTTTGGCTTTTTTTTCTTTCCTAAGGTTCATTAAAGATGAGAATAAACAGTATCTTTATTCCGTGCTTTAAGAATATGTTACCTCTGGAATAATATGGCAACTCCTTGCCATATTACTGGAAACACAGTGATTATGTAAATTTTTTAATTTCTAAGCTCATGACTTTATGAGAATTAGAATGCTCTCACATAACTGGGTAGCTAGCAAGTGGTATAATGTGTAATTCAGTTTTTCTGAAAAACAGATTATAAAAAAAATCACTTTTTTGTCTGTATCTCATTGGCACTACCTTTCATTCCCTATCCCCATTTTGTTCAATTTTTATTCCCATTTTCTTACTGTTTCCTCCCCACTCCCACTGCAAGACCATCCCTGGTGTCCAAAAGGTCTTATGAATTATCTTCAAATGGACATATTTAGTTTTAAGGTCCATTAATACTCTAAGTATTGGCTAATGTGTTAGTCTGAACCTGCATTTGAATGCATTTTTCTAATATTGAATTCCCAAATTGTTTTAAATTTTCCATTAGGATCATTTGGGGTATTTAAAAATGTATGAAGGTTTGATGCCCCTTGATGTGAGTCTGTCAGTCACTGCCAGTAACTGCAGTCAGTGGCCCTGGTGATGAGAATGTGAGTTACTGCTGGACTTAAATAGAATACTGTACCCTAAGTGATATCTTAACATGTCTCTAATTTAATGCTTTTATCAGCTAATTCAGTTTTCTATTCAGACTGTATTGTTTTTCTTCAGTGCAGTGAATTGCTGAAATAAAATGAAAAAGCAAGATTAAAGAAAACCCTTTCTATGCATAATCATACCAGCTTTCTGAAATATGCCCTGGAAATAAGCTTCAACCCTGATAAAAGGTATTTGAAAAAGAAAATTTAAGGTATTTAGACAAAATTTTAAGAATGCCAGTTTTCTTTAAAATAATTTCAGAATATTATCTGCTTTTAGAAAACATCCAGAACAACTCAATAAGAAGAGATATAGCAGCAGTTCAGAAAAGTTCAGAAGTCTGTTCTGAAACTCAAATGATGAGCCATGCTGGGCTGCCGGCTACTTTAGTCTTATTTTGAATTATAACCATGAAGAACCAGACTGGACCAATTCAACAAACCATGGCATTTGTAAGATTTTTTTTTTAAGGGAAAAGAATAGAAAATCTAGGTCTTTCTTTCCACTGCAGTTTCTGACAAAAATCTTTCAAGGCCAAAATAAAGCAATACTTTTGGTAGCAATTTGGTGTTCATGCTTGCTGAGATAAGCTTCCTGATGCAGGATATTTGGATTATACTGAAGTGTTAGATATTTGTTTGTGGATAAATGTTCAATTCATGGCCTGCACCAAAGACTTTATCATGTGTGGACCAAGTGAACATTGTTTGTAATGTTGTTATAATCATATACATGAACACTTCTGTATCTATAAATTAAATGTATCACAAGCTAAAACTATCAGTTATCATTTAGCATTTATTTACTATGTTGTATTATCTATATTAGCTGAGGATGGCTTCAGTATTTACTACTCTTATGGCACTGTTAGACATATTTCTGTGGGCTATTATTTTGAAGCTTGGTACATTTCTCATGTGAGCACAGTTATTTTGAAACTTTAAAATCATATGGTAAATTGAAATAATTAAACCAAGGCATTGAGATAATGTGCATGTAAATTCCTTTTTTGTGCATTATTAATTTTTCCACCTTCAAGAAATAATTTCTGAAATAGTCTTTTTCTGATCAAAAAACTGAGCTAGGTTGGTTGAGAGCCCAAAGGAATTCAGTAAGGTTAAGCAGAAGAGGATTTTATAATTCCTTATCCTATGCCAATGCTGACCAGTGGAGAACACCCCCTCCCTACTTTCCTACTTCTCTCATTTTGAAGAGAAACACTTCAGTGGGCACAATACAGCATTCAGTCATGGGTTCAGAGTATTATATTCCACAGCAGGACTTCTTTTCATCCTGCAGGGAAATAGGCTTCCATTATAACCCTCAACTCTCAATAAGAACAGTTAAGGACTGAATTAAGCTATTGCCCACAATTGCAAAAAATTGGATACAACATCTTTTTATTCCTTTTGAAGATATAATGACAATACATAAGACTTACTTGAAGTGGAACAATTGTACTCAGCAGGTTGATGGGAACATAAATCTGTCTGTGACAACTGTAATACAATTATGCAGTCTGCTGCTTGTTAATCAAGAGTTTAAGTCTTAGTCTGAATAACCAAATTCTGTTGATTTTTGTTCTTTCAAGATCAAATCAAACTTTAGTTTTCTCACACAGTTTGACACAGCAAATCTTTTATTGCTTTTTTATCTCTCCTCATGTTTGCTCACTTTTAATGTAAATTTACCTTGTGTATTGTTGAACTTTCTAGAAAATCCTACTGTGATGATTAATTGCTAATGAATGCTAACGAGAAAGTAAGGTGAATCTATGCCATGATGTAGTTAAAGGATGATTGATTAGATTTATCACTGACTGTCAGGAAAGTTCTTACAAGAACAAATCCATAAATATCCAGGTAGTGGTTGACAGTCTTCCTCTGTGTGGCCGACTTTTCAAGTCAAGTTCCTGGGTTCACTGAAGAAGAGAAATGACTAACATCTTAGCTTTTGTAACAGAAATAAAATTTCTTGTTAAAAAGATTGTAATTTTGCTAATGGATTTTAAGGAGAAATCAATAACCAGTGCATATTTAATTGTTAAAATTATATCTGACTGATTTTTTAAAGGATAAAATTAAATTTCTGACAAAAATGGGCTCTATTAAATATGTTTGGAATACCTGTACTTAAGCAGAAAATTAACTGACTTTGCAAACAAAATAGTGCACAGTTGTTTGTTTAATAAATATTTGTATATTGTTTTATTTAGAAAAGTTAATGAAGTCCTAAAATCAGATTCTATGATCTCAATGAATTTGAGGTTAAATGTGAATTCCTATTTTTTTTTTCACTCCAATGACACTTATGATTCCAAAACTTTTTAAATCTACTTGGTGAAGAAAAACAAAAATCTAAAACCTAAAGCAGCCCTGAAACAAGCAAAAAATTCTGAAGATTTAAGAATGTTGGGATTTTAAGGGGGTCAGCTAAATTATAATGCCCTTCTTTCTTGCCTGTTTTCTGAATCAGTTTAGAGATAAAGAAAAAGCATGTCATTATTATTCATAAAACTGATGTTGGAGACTGCGATTTAAGTTTGAAGCAATTGTAGGCTCCATAAAATAAATGGCCAGATACAGTCTCAGAGGCAAAAGTAGCATTGAAGACTTATGCTTCTCCAAAACAGGCTTACCTTACCATTTGCAGGATGAAAACATAAAGGCAAAAACTTGCTTCCTGTAGGCAACTGTTGCCTTAATAATTGGTTAGCAGGAAGGGCTCAGTCATGCATGCCTAATTCATCTCCCAAACTCACAAATCAAGTAAGGCAGATCTCTCAGCCAAGAGAATGAGAGGCAAAGTAACAAAAGAAACATTAGAGTGAAACCCTGTTCACATGGTTGGGAATGCCAGAAAAATATTTGGGGGAAGAACATTACCCCCAATTCAAAAAGATTATCTACCTGGAGTTAACTGAAACCCACTTAAAAATAAATAAAAATATTTAAATATTACCATGGCAAGGGAAAAACCTAGCATGAAGTGTGGTACCATGTCCATCAACTCTGAGAAGCATGGTCTCAGGTATGTACCAAAATTCAAAAATATACAAACTCAAAAATTATTTCTTGAGATGTGTGTAAGGGTAAAAAACTAAATTAAATAAAAAAGAAAGAAGCAGAAGATGACACTAAAAGTTATAGTAAGTGTTATTTACGTGAGACCAAAATATATCCATTTCCAATCAATGGGATATTAATATATAAACTGAAACATATAATTGTTCGCCTTTCCTCTTTTAATCTAGCTATTTTGACCTTGTGTTGTGTTATTTTATGCTATCAAATATTATATAAAATATTGATATTGCTTATAAATAAATAAAGATTATGCAATTTAGAGTTACATCCTATTTTGATGCTAAAATTGAGTCAATTTTACAATAAAATATTTTATCTAAAAGTTTTTGTCAACGGGACATTTGTAATTTTTTTTTTTATCATAATGGAATAATTACATATTTTGTGTTTAGTTGCTTAACCATGTTGCTTCAATGTTCATTGAATATAAAATTTCAGTTCATTTACTTTACATCATCTTTTCATTTGTTATTAAGTGTATAGAGTTAGATTATAGAGCTAATGTTTGACTTGAGGAAACCTTGTACAATACTAATCATTTTACAATTAAGTCCATTTAATAATTTATATTCTGTATCTGTTTGGTTTGGTTTGGTTTTGTGAGAAGATCTTTCATGGGACATGTTTAATTTTATTTCTGATATCTAACATCTTTATTCAGTCACAGGATGTGTCTATTACTTTACAGTAATATGGTGGCATAGAAATGTGATTTCCAGTATTAACATGATGTTGTATAGACAATCATTTGGATTATTGCCTGAGTTGTTTTTTGTTTGTTTGTTTTTTCTTTTTCTTTTTCTTTATTATTCTAAAGATCAGATGGACTCTGCCTTAAGCTATGGCTTTATAGTCTATACATTTTCCTATTTTATAAAATTGATGAAATTCTTTTTATATTGTGTGTGTTCATAGGTATGTGAACACATGCATATTTCACATATACATAGGTATGTGAAAAAATGCATATTTTAAGGTGATAATATATTATTTCACTCTTTTAAGAAAAAGAGCATTTTTAAAGTAGGGCAATTGTTGCCAATAATTATTTGGCTCTTTATCTAATTCATATGGTAGAGACTCCTGAATCTGGATAGTTTCAAATAATATTTTCAAAACATTTGCACAAACTCAACATCTATTTTTTTATTCTTATTTATTAGATACACACTGTTAAAAAGATTAGATACTATATAACTCCACAAATTTAGCATAGTTATGCCTAAAAGAAAAGTAAATAAGTACAACTTTGATTTTTGTTTTACTAAGTTAATTAGCTTTTCTTAACTAGAAAAATGTATTAGTACATCATGCTAGTATTTTTTTTGTCATCTCAGTACAGTGGTGAGTCAAAATTTTCCCACTGCAACCAAGTGAACTACTTTCTTGGGCCTGGACATTGGAAAAAATTATGTCTACTAAATCTGATATTACCATAGTAGAAACTAGTAAAAATTGCTTGCATCCCTTGGCCCTTTTACCTCGAATTAGTTTACGTATTTTTTTTGTCTTGACCTTAGAATATATTTACCATTGCACTATTCTGTCTGCAATATTCCTATATGTACCATGAAATCTGAGTATGAACAGTACTCTAGAGATAAATATAATTCTTTCTTATAAGTTAGGTTCTTGTCATGTGTGATAACTTAAACATAGTTATCAATATAAGACCATGGTGTATCCCTAATAACTTTGGAGTTAAATTTATCTGCCCAGTTAAATATTATATCATTGCAAAAAGAGAAAGAGAACAAGTAATAAGCATAGGCAATAGAGAGCTTTTGTCTGGTGAAAGCTGAGTCAGTGGGGCACAAGGCTCTTGATGAAAATAAGAGTTACCTAGAAGGTTTTAGTAAGAATGGAAAGATGGTACCTAATTTATATGCCAAAGCATGACACAGTGGGATATAGGGGAGTGTTTTATAAACTAATTCATCGTAGCTGGAAAAGCAGGGAGAGAAAAAGAAAAGAAAACTACTAGCTAATAACTGTGTGCTTCATAACAGGCATCTGCTACACACTTTCATCCTCACCACAGCTTTATTTTGTGAATGGTGACTAGAAATTTAACGATTTTCAGTGACATGGCCATGGTTTACAAAACTATGGTAGAATACATTTGAAAAACTGTTTTAGGAGATATTTAATAGTCTTTCTTCTCAAAGTACTTATAATTGATGGGAAATTATTATGGTACAAATTAAAAGAAGCAATAGCCACCATAACAGGAAAAGGACTGTATGTGTTCAACAAAAGTTTCTCCACTTCCACTCAACCCCTAAGTAAGTTTTTTAATAACTACGTAAAATGATCAAGAGTTCCAATTCTATCTGATAATTTCCTCAAGAAACAAAGACAAACATAGTTTTTCTTGATAAATTAAAAAGAAATTTAGCTCCTTTTATTTCAAAAACATTTTCTCCAATTTCTTTTTGTTCTTGTTTAAAGATATAACCAAATGTGGTTGATCAGGAAACTTAATAAAATTATTATTGTTTCTTTTGCAAACTAGAGCTAGAATATTCTAAAAAATGTTATTTTTGTTAAGCTTTTAGGACCAATTTTAAAAACTTTTTTGAAATATTTACTTGATCCCTTGTATTTATTGTGGTAAAACATAACAAAATTTGACATCTTTACCATTTTTGAGTGCTTTGGTATTAAGTACATTCATAGTGCTGTGTAACCATCACCACTATTCATTATTTTTAATGTATTAAATTTATTGGGGTGACATTTGTTAGTAAAATTACATAGGTTTCAAGTGTACAATTCCATTATATATTATCTATATATTGCATTGTGTGCTCACCACCACGAGTCAGTTCTTTTTCCAGAACCATATATTTGATCCCCTTTACCCATCTTCCTCTACCAACTCCCTTCCTCTTTATCCTCTGTTAAACCCTGAACTGTTGTCTGTGTCCATGTGTTTCTGTTTCTTTGTTCTTCTTCCTTTTATGTTGCATTTAGTTTTATACCCCACATATGAATGAAGTCATATGGTTCTTGACTTTTTCTGTGTGACTCATTTTGCTTAACATGATAATTTCAAGATCCACCCATATTGTTAAAAATGGTAGTATTTTATCTTTTCTTATGGCCAAGTAATATTTTATAGTATACATGTACCATAACATTTTTACCCAATTAGCTATCAAAGGATACTTTGATTGTTTTCATGTATTGGCCACCGTGAATAAGGTGTTTCAACATATGCAAATCAATTAATGCGATACACCACATAAACAAAATAAAGGATAAAAATTATATGATAATATCAATAGATGTAATAAAAGCATTTGACAAGATATAATATCTGTGAGAGTGGGCTGATAAATTTGGACTCCACTGCAATGCTTTTTATTTTTTTGTTTTATTGTTAGATTTATTGGGGTGACATTAGTTGTTAGCAAGAATGACATAGGTTCCAGGTGTACAATTTTACAGCACATTGTCAACTTGTATAATAAGTTCAGCACCCAGGGTGAGTTTTCTTTCCACCACCATGTATTTAGCTCCCCCTCCCTCTTCTCCCACCCCTCCCCCTTTTCCCAACCCCTTCCCACTTGTCCCCAAGTAAATATTAAACTATTGATTGTGTCCATGGGTTTTTTGTTTTTGTTTGTTTTTTCTTTGTTGCTTTCAGTTTTATATTCTTTTTTTAAATTCATTTTTATTGTTAGACTTATTGGGGTGACCTTCGTTAGCAAGGATTACATAGGTTTCAGGCATACAATTCTACAGTGCATTGTCAACTTGTTGTATAATAAGTTCACCATCTAATGTGACTTATCTTTCTGTCACCTTATATTTAGCTTCCCCCGCTCCTCTCCCACCCTCTCCCCTTTCTCCCCTCCCCAACCCACTCGTCCCCAAATAATCAGTCTTATACTCTGCATATGAGTGAAGTCATACCATTTTTGGGTTTTTTTTCTCTCTGGCTTATTTTGTTTGCATGATGATATCTAGGTCCATCCATTTTGTTGTAAATGGCAACATTTCATCTTTTCTTATAGCTGAGTAGTATTCCATTATGTATATGTACCACAACTTCTTTATCAAGTCATCTGTTGTAGGACACTTTGGTTGTTTCCATGTTTTGGCCACTGTGAACAGCACTACAAAGAACATGGGGATACATAAGTCTTTGCAGACTAAGGCTTTCAAGTTCTTTGGGTACATAACCAGAAGGGGGATTGCTGGGTCATATGGTAACTCCATTCCCAATTTTCTGAGTAATCTCTACACTATCTTTGATTATGGTTGTACCAGTTTGCACTCCCACCAGCAGTGTGCAAGGGTTCCTTTTTCTCCACATCCTCTCCAGCACTTGTTATTCCTTGTCTTGTTGATAATAGCCATTCTCACAGGTATGAGGTGGTGGTTTTGATTGGCATTTCCCTGATAGCTAATGAAGATGAACATTTTTTTCAAATGTCTGCTGGCCATTTGTATTTCTTCATGGGAGAAGTGTCTGTTTAGTACTTCTATCCACTTTTTAATTGGATTATTTGTTTTTTTGTTATTAAGTCATATTAGTTCTTTATATATTTTAGATATTAGACCCTTATCTGATGCATTGTTTGCAAACATTTTCTCCCTGCAGTTGGCTGTGTGTTTGCTTTGTTGATGGTTTTTTTTGCTGTGCACAAGCTTTTTAATTTGATATAGTCCCATTCATTTATTTTTGTTTTTACTTCCCTTGCCTTTGAGGTCAGGTTCATGAAGCCTTCCTTGAGCCCAAGGTCTATAAGTTTAGTACCTGTGTTTTCTGCTATACACTTTATTGTTTCAGGTCTTATGTGAAGGTCTTTAATCCATTTTGCATTAATTTTTTTATATGGTGAGAGTTCACTGCTCAGATTGATTCTTTTGCATATGTTTTTCCAGTTTTCCCCATACCACCTACCTAAGAGGCTGTCTTTTCCCCATTGCATATTTTTTGCTCCTTTATCAAACATTGTTTGTCCATAAATTTGTGGATTTATTTCTGAGTGTTCAGTTCTGTTCCATTGGTCTATGTTTTTGTTTTTCTGTCAATACCAAGCTGTTTTAATTATTGATGCTTTGTAATATAAATTAAAGTCAGGGGGTGTAATACCACCAGCCTTATTCTTTTTATGTAGTATTGCTTTACTGATTTGAATTCTTTCATGGTTCCATATAAATCTGATCATTCTTTCATCTATTTCGCCGAAGTATGATTGTGGGATTTTGATAGGTATTGCATTAAACCTGTAGATTGCATTGGACAAAATGGCCATTTTAACAATGTTAAGTATTCCTATCCATGAACAGGGGATATTTTTCCATCTCTTAATGTCTGTTTGTTTCTTTAGTTTTCAGTGTCTTATAGTTTTCTGTGTATAAGTCTGTCATGTTCTTTGTTAATTCCCAGGTACTCATTCTTTTTGCTGTGATAGCAAAAGGAATTGACTCCCTCATTTCCTTTTCTGAAGATTCAT
The DNA here is from genome assembly GCA_004026885.1 of Lyroderma lyra. Taxonomy (NCBI): domain Eukaryota; kingdom Metazoa; phylum Chordata; class Mammalia; order Chiroptera; family Megadermatidae; genus Lyroderma; species Lyroderma lyra. The sequence goes on from PVJL010005600.1 coordinate 25,357, forward strand.
TGTTTGTATATAAGAATGTTGTTGATTTTTGTACATTGATTTTGTGTCTTGCAAATTTGACTCTACTTGTTTATTGTTTCTAATAGTTTCCTGGTGGAATCTTCGGAATTTTCTATACAAAGGATCATGTCATCTGCAAAGAATGATAATTTAAACTCTTCTTTCCCAATTAGGATATTATTCCTTCTCTTGCCTGATTGCTGTGGCTAGAACTTCCAGTACTATGTTGAATATCAATGGCGACAGGCCCATCCCTGTCTTGTTTCTGAATTTTAGAAAAATAGGCTTCAGCTTTTCAGTATGATTTTAACTGAGGGTTTCTCATATATGGCCTTTATTATGTTGAGATACTTTCCTTCTATGTCTATTTTATTTAGTGTTTTGATCATAAATTGATGTTGTATTTTGTCAAATATTTTTTCTGCATCAATTGATAGGACCATATGGACTTTATCTGTTATTTTGTTTATGTGGTGTATCACATTGATTGATTTTTTTATGTTGAACCATCCTTGTGCTCCTGGAATGAATCCCATTTGATCATGATGTGTAATTTTTTGATGTATGGTTGTATTCTATTTGCAAATATTTTGTTTAGGATTTTTGCATCTGTGTTCATCAGAGATATTGTTCTTTAGTTTTCTTTTTTTGTGTTGTCTTTGTTATTAGTGTAATATTGGCTTCATAAAATGAGTTAGGAAGTGTTGTATCCTCTTCAATTTATTGGAAGAGTCTGAGGAGGATAGGTGTTAATTCTTCTTTGAATGCTTGGTAGAATGTGTTGGTGAGACCATCTGGTCCAGAGCTTTTGCTTTTAGAGAGATTATTAATAGTCATTTCAGTCTCTTTGCTATTGATTGGTCTATTTAAATTATTCAGTTCTTCTTGGTCAAGTCTAGATAGGCTTTAAGTTTCTAGAAACTTGTCCATTTCTTCTAGGTTGTTAAATTTAGTGGCATAAAGCCTTTCATAATATTTTCTTATACCCCTTTGTATTTCTGTGGTATCAGTGGTAATTTCTCCCCTTTCATTTCTAATTTTGGATATTCGTGTACTTTCCTTTCATCCTTTGATTAGTCTATCCAGGGGTTTGTCAATTTTGTTGACTTTCTCAAAGAACCAGCTCTTCATAATATTAATTTTTTCTATTGTCCTTCTGTCCTCTAATTGGTTTAGCTCGGCTTTAATTTTTACTATTTCTTTTCTTCAGCTGACTTTGGGTTTTGTCTGCTCTTCTTTTTCTAGTTCTTTAAGATGGGATGCTAAGGTGTTTACTTGTGATCTTTATTGTTTCTTAAGATAGGATTGTAATGGTATACATTTCCCTCTTATTACTTCTTTTGCTGTGTCCCAATAATTTTGATATGTTGTATTTTCATTGTCATTAGTTTCTCCATATTTTTAAATCTCATCTTTTATTGGTTTTTTATCCACTTTTTAATAAGATGTTGCTTAATCTCCATATATTTATGTTTTTTTTCTACTTTCCTTGTACAGTTGATCTCCAATTTCAAAGCTTTGTGGTCTGAGAATACACTCGGTATGATTTTGATCTACTTGAATTTGCTGAGGCTAATTTTGTGTCCCAGCACATGGTCTATCCTTGGGAATGTTCCAAGTGCACTAGAAAAGAAAGTATACTCTCTTTTTACAGTGTCCTGTAAATGTCAATTATGTCCAATTGCTGTAATGTGTCATTTAGAGCTGATATTTCCTTATTTTTTTTTTCTGTTTGAATGATCTGTCCATGACTGTTAAAGGGGTGTTTAAGTCTTTCACAATAATTATGCTTTTGTCAGCTTCTCCTTTCAGATCTGTTAGTAGTTGCTTTGTATATTTTGATGCTTCCTGGTTGGCAGCATATAAATTAATTGGTGTCAAATCTTCTTGTTGTTGTATTGTGCCTTTTACCATTATGTCATATATACTGTTGTCTCTTACTATCTTTTTTAACTTGAAATTTATTTCATCAGATATCAGTATGGCCACTCCTGCTTTCCTCTGTTTACCATTTGCTTTGAGTATTTTTTTCCCATCCTTTCACTCTCAGTCTATGTTAGTCCTTGTGGATGGGGTGTGTCTCTTGAAGACAGCATATGGATGGGTTTTGTTTTTAAATCCAGTTTGTTATTCTGTATCTTTTTATTGGTGAGTTCAGTCCATTAACATTTATAGTGACAATCAATATGTGAAGATTTCCTGTGTCCATTACTTTCTTTTATTGTTTTATTTTTGTTTCTTTCTTGTTGTCCCAACTTTATTCCAATTGCCATGATGTTTTGTTTCAGGTCGAAGAGCCTCCTTCAGTTTTACCCAAAGTGCCAACCTTGTGCTGGCAAATTCCCTCAGCTTCTGTGTGTCTGAGAAAGTCTTTATTCCTTCTTTATATCTGAAGGATAATTTTGCAGGATAATTTATTCTTGGCTGAAACTTTCTCTCTTTTAAAATTTTGTTCTCTCCTGACTCTAAAGTTTCCACTGAGAAGTCTGATGCCAGCCTGGGTTTTCCTCTAAAGTTAATAGCTCTTCTTTCCCTGGCTGCCTTGAAAATTATCTTTTTGTCTTTAGTTTTTGGCATCTTTGCTACCATGTGTCTTGGAGAAAATCTGCTAGGGTCCAGATATATAAGAGACCTATTTTCTTCTTGAATTTGGGGTTCCAGAGCTTTCCATAGGTGTGGAAACTTCTCATCTACTATTTGTTTATGTTCTCTGTAGAGTGCTTTGGTCCTTCTTCTAATCTTATTATCCGAATGTTGTTTTGTCTCATGGGGTCAGATAGTGCTTACAGAGTTCTTTCAGTCCTTTTGGTTGTATAATCTTTATATTCCTCTTTTTGAGATGTCTCCATGTTCTGATCTTTAACATCACTAATTCTTTCCTACATCTGAATGGCCTTGTTTTCTATGGCAGTTATTTCATTTCTCACATCATTTATTGTATTATTTATCTCTCAAATTTTCATCTCATTCTTCCTTATATTTTAAATTTCTTTGTTAAACTGTTCCTTTTGTTCATAGATTTCCTTTCTTGGGTCATTCATCTCAGCTATGGTGTTCTGCCAGTATGTTTGCATTTCTCTCAGAGCCTTTAGAATGGCTATTTATAATCTCTGTTACCTAGTTAAAAAATTTCTAGGTCTATGAGATCCTTTTCTGGAGATTTTTCATCTTCTTTCTGAGTAGTTTTAGATCCTGAGGTGCTCATATTGTCCACTGAGTATTTCTTCTTTGGCATGAGAGCTTTATATTCAGCAGAGCCCAGGAGCTCTTTCCTTCTCTCATTAGTATTTTTGTGGTGTCTTGCTGTGGGGAAGAAACTAGGTGGCACTGAGAGGCAAGTTTTGGGAGAGAGGGAAGGTGTTTAAACCTTATCTTCAGTGTCTAGCCACATTTGAAGGTAGGGCATGTCTATCTGCAGGCCCTCCACTTCCTGCAGTTCATTGGGGAGTCTGTAGGAGAGGGGACAAAATGTGTGCTGGGGCAGCTCCACCTTCTGCCCTTTGCTGGGGAAGCTGAGGGAGACAAGGGAGGCTGATGGGATGCAGGCCAAGGCTGTTTTTGCTGGCTGGGGCAAGTGGTATCAAATTTGTCTTTCTTTTCCAGTGACCCATCTCCTCAGCAGCCACTCATAGCCAACTCTGCAAGTGTGCACCACGTGAGGGTGTCAGGTGCCTGCAAGCCATGGGTCCAAATCTTCAGGCCTGATGTCACAGGCCATGTGAGAGCAGCCGGCGTGCCTCTGTTGTGGGCTGGGAACCACAGCCCTGAAGAGGAGCCACAGGCACCTGCTGTGGGCTGCAAGAGTGCCGGGAGCCAAGGTGCTCTCTCTGGGGCCCCACCTCGGCCTGCTCTTGTTCAGAGATCTCACTCAGCCCTGTTGCTACTCAATAGCTTCAGAGGCTGGCCCCCAACATGCTACTCTAAGGCCCAGCTCCCCCATAGTCTCCCACTGTTCTGCCACTCTGGCTTTCACTCGTGTTGTTTATCCTCTTCCCTCCCATGCACTGTGCTGCTCCCCGATTTCTTTCCAGTTCCTTGTTCCTTTAGTCAGCAGTGAAGGGGTCCTGTCACAATCCATCTCTGCTTTCCCCCCCTCTCTTCCACTCACCCTCCTCTCTCCCACCTTCAGGTGTTTTCTTGTGATACATAGATTTCTCAGCTGTCACTGTATCACTAAGGGTCCTCTTTCTTGGCTCCTGGATGGCCATTCAATTGTATTTTCTGGAACAGGTATTATAGACCTCTTCCCCAGTTACTATCTTACCCTCTCCCACAAAGTTTGTTTTTTTTTTTTTTTGTTACATTAGACTATCTGGATATAACCAGTTCTGTGTAGTAATATGGTATCTCCCCTTTGTTATTCTTGACTTGCATACACAGATGCTTACATTTTTCACCCAGTGCACATCAAAATGTAAGAGTGTTCAGTCGTTCAGTTTGAACAGCATGCTGTCATTGAATTCTTAATGGGGGAAATGTTCCTACAATATTTTTGAAATAGAAGGTGAGGACTGCCTAAAGAAGATCATTGCAGGTGATGAAACTTGAATCCATCATTTTGACCCTGAGAACAAAAGACAGTCCATGAAGGATTGCTTTCCCAACCGAGGCCTGTATTTTGAATTTTTCAGTTGAGATGATTCCTTATGACAATATGCTATGGACTTCCTTTTGTTTTTGTGGTCATTATGATGGATCCAAGTTACATCACCTGTAATTATCTTCTTTAAGCAGTCCTCACGTTCTTTTAGGATAATTTAAAAAAAATTAGGGGAACTGCTTTTGGTGTTAAGAATTCAATGATAGCATGTTGTTTGAACTCAATGTCTGAACACTTCCATTTCAATAGGTATTGGGTGAAAAATCTAAGAACCTGTGCAAGGTCAAGAATGATGGAGGGAGATACCACATGATTACGCAAAACTGGTTATTTTCAGTTATGGCTAATATAACAAAAAATATTACAGTGAAGGCAAAATTTATCTGTCCTTGTATTTATGATTAAGACATGTAACGAAATGGGTATAGAAGAAAAGTACTTGAACAAAATAAAGACAAATTGTACATTTTGGTAATATACTTAATAGTGAAAAATAGAAAGTCTTTTCTCTATGACCAGGAAGAAGAGAGGGCTACCCTCTCTCACCACTATTATTTGACATAGTGTTGAAAGTTCTAGCCAGAGCAATAAGGCATAAAAATAAAATAAAATAAAATTCATATTGGGAATTAAGAAGTTAAATTGTCATTTTTTGCAGATGACCAAAAACTATTAGAAAAAATAAACAACTATGGTAAAATTGCAGAATGTTATATCAATGTAAAAGAATTCATTGTGTTCCTATATAATCATATCCACAAATATACTAACAATGAATTTTCATTGTTAGTATATTTGTGGATGTGATATATTATTAAAAAAATTAAAAACAATTTTCTTTGCAATTGGAACAAAAGGAATAAAATACATAGGAATAAACTCAAGTCAAGATGTGAAAGACTTATACACTAAAAACTATAAGAAATTGTTAACAGGAATTAAAGAGGACATAGAGAAATTAAAAGATATTCTGGACAGAGGAGGGCAAGATGGCAACTGGAGAGGAGGTCCCTAAAGCATCTCCCAGAAAACACAATTGAATGGCCACCCAGGAGCCAAGAAAGAGGACCCTGAATGACAAAACAGCGAGCGGGAGAGAAGGAAGGGAGCAGAGATGGATTGCAACAGGACCCAATCGCGGCTAACTATCCGGGAGCAGCACAGTGCAAGGGAGGTAGGATGCCAAGAGGTGACAAGAGGAAAAGCCCTAGGAAAGTGGCAGAATAGTGGGAGACCATGGGAGAGCTGGACTGGGGAGCTGGAATTTGGAGCAGCAAGCTGGGGACAGAGCTTGGGAGCCAGCCTCTGGAACTTTTGAGTGGTAGCAGGGCTGAGTGAGGACTCTGAACTGCAGAGATGACACCTTGGCTCTTGGCTCCCTTGGGAATCACAGCCCAGTAGCGCCCGGCTCTTGCTCAGGGCTGCAGTTCCTGGTTCCAGCCCACTGCGGAGGTGAGCCGGCTGCCTTCCTACTACTGGGTCAGACTTCCAGCTTCGGACTCGTGTGCATGTCTGCTCACACACCCCTGGATCCTAAAAGCTGTGTGAGCCCACAGACTCTGCCCCAATGTTTGGCCGCAAAAGCAGACTTGGGAAGAAAGGTGGATTTGATAGCATTCACCCCAGCAGGCAGAAGCAGCCTCGGCTCACATCACCCAGCTTCCCTAGCATAGGGCAGAAGGTGAAGTTGCCCTCGAGCTACTTTTGTTGGCCTCTCCCCTTTCCTACAGCCTCCCCAACCAACTAACTAACAACAGGAAGTGGAGGGACCACAATAGATGCACACCACCTCCAAACATAGTAGGAGACCAGAAATAAGAAATAAACAACCCCCCTCTCTCCCCAAACTTGACCCCCAATGCCACCTCATGTCTGCTCTACAGCAAGACATCACAAAAGTACCAGTCTGGGCTTCTGGGCACTACTACTGAACATAATGCCCTCATGTTAAAGAAGAAGAACACAGCAGACAGGATGGCTTCCTTAAACACTAAAACTTCTCAGAAAGAACATGAAATTTATCCAGAAGACATCTTCTTAGACCTAGAAGTTTCTGAACTAAGTGACAGAGAATTTAAAGTAGCCATTTTAAAGGCTCTGAGAGAAATGAAAACATACTGGCAGAACACCATGGGTGAGATGATTGATATAAAAAAGGAGATGAATCACATAAAAAAGGAACTCCAAAAAAAAGGAACAATTTAACAAAGAAATTCAAAACATAAGGAAGATCAAGATGGAAATGAGAGAGATAAATAATACAATAAAAGAAGTGAGAAATGAAATAACTCTCATAGGAAACAGGGCCAACCAGATGGAGTAAAGAATTAGTGATATCAAAGATCAGAACATGGAAACAGCTCAGAAAGAGGAAGACAGGGAATACAGAACCAAATGGATTGAAAGAACTCTGCAAGAACTATCTGATTTCATGAGAAAAAACAACATCAGGATAATAGGAATAGAAGAAGGGGTAGAGCATTCTACAGAGAGCATACTCAAGCAAGTAGTAAATGAGAACTTTCCAAACCTATGGAAAGATCTGGAACCCCAAGTTCAAGAAGAAAACAGGTCCCCTAGATACCTGGACCCTAACAGATCTTCTCCAAGACACATGGTGCTAAAGATGTCCAAAACTAAAGACAGAGACAATTCTCAAGGAAGCCAGGGAAAAAAGAATTATAATGTTTAGAGGAAAACCAATCAGGCTGGCATCAGATTTCTCAGCAGAACCTCTGCAAGCTAGGAGGGAGTGGAATCCAATATTCAAAACTTTAAAAGATAGACACTTACAGTAAAAAATAAATTATCCAGAAAATTAACTTTCAGATATGAAGGTGGAATAAAGACCTTCCCAGACACATAGAAGCTGAGGGAATTTGCCAGCACAAGGCCAGCACTTCAAGACACACTGAAGGAGGCTCTTCGACCTGAAACAAAACATCAGGAAAAATGAAATAAAGTTGGGGCAACAAGAAAGAAACAAAAATAAAACAAAACCAAACAAAGAAATAAGTAATGGCCACAGGAAATCCTCACATATCAATCATCACTCTAAATGTTAATGGACTGAACTCACCAATAAAAAGACACAGAATAGCAGTCTGGATTAAAAAACATAACCCATCCAATTGCTGTCTCCAAGAGACACACCTCAGCTGTAAGGACAAACACAGACTCAGAGTGAAAGGATAGGAAACAATACTCCAAGCAAATGGTAATCAGAGAAAAGCAGAAGTTGCCATACTGATATCTAATGAAATAAACTTCAGGTTAAAAAGATAGCAAAAGACAAAGATGAACATTACATAATGATAAAAGGCACAACACAACAACAAGAAGATTTGACGCTAATTAATATATATGCTCCCAACCAGGATGCACCAAAATATACAAAGAAACTACTAATAGGTTTGAAAAGCGAAATTGATAAATACACAATCATTGTGGGAGACTTAAACTCCCTGCTAACAGTCATGGACAGCTCATCCAAACAGAAAATAAATAAGGAAATATCAGCTCTAAATGACACATTACAGCAATTGGACATAATTGACATATACAGGTCACTTTATCCAGCAGAAAGAGACTACATCTTCTTTTCTAGTGCACATGGAACATTTTCAAGGATAGATCACATGCTGGGACACAAAAGTAGCCTCAGCAAATTCAAGAAGATCAAAATCATACCAAGTGTATTCTCAGTCCAAAAAGGTTTGAAATTGGAGATCAACTGTAAAAGGAAAACAGAAAACACCACATACACATGGAGATTAAACAACAGCTTATTAAAAAAGGACTGGATAAAAGAACAAATAAAATATGAGATTAAAAAATATATAGAAACTAATGACAATGAAAATACAACATATCAGAATTATTGGGACACAGCGAAAGCGGTAATAAGAGGGAAATTTATATCACTACAGTCCTATCTTAAGAAACAAGAAAAATCACAAGTAAACAGCTTAACAGCCCATCTTAAAAAACTAGAAAAGAAGAGTAGATGAAACTCAAAGTCAGCAAAAGGAAACAAATAATAAAAATTAAAGCAGTGCTAAACCATTTAGAGAACAGAAGGACAATAGAAAAAAATTAATGTTATGAAGAGCTGGTTCTTTGAGAAAGTCAACAGAATTGACAAAACCCTGGATAGACTAATCAAAGGATGAAAGGAAAAGACACAAATATCCAAAATTAGAAATGAAAGGGGAGAAATCACCACTGACACAACAGAAATACAAAGAATTATAAGAAAATATTATGAAGGACTTTATGCCACTAAATTTAACAACCTAGAAGAAATGGAACCCAGAAGAACTGAATAATATAAATAGACCAATCAATAGCAACAAGATTGAAGTGACTATCCATTATCTCCCTAAAGTCAAAAACCCTGGACCAGATGGTTTCACCAATGAGTTCTACCAAGCATTCAAAGAAGAATTAATACCTATCCTCCTCAGACTCTTTGAAGAAATTGAAGAGGAAGCAGTACTTCCTAACTCATTCTATGAGGCCAACATTACCTTAATACCAAAGCCTGGCAAAGACAACACAAAAAGAAAACTATAGACCAATGTCTCTGATGAACACAGATGCAAAAATCCTAAACAAAATATTAGCAAACAGAATACAATAATGCATCAAAAAGATCATAAATCATGATCAAGTGGGATTCATCCTGGGAGCACAAGGATGGTTCAACATTCGAAAATCAATCAATGTGATACACCACATAAATAAAATAAAAGATAAAGACCATAAGGTCATATCAATTGATGCAGAAAAAGCTTTCAACAAGATACAACATCTATTTATGATCAAAACACTAAATAAAATAGGTATAGAAGGAAAGTATCTCAACATAATAAAGGACATATATGACAAACCCTTGGCTAACATCATACTGAATGGGGAAAAGCTGAAGTCTATTCCCCTAAAATCAGGAACAAGACAAGGATGCCCCCTGTCACCACTGCTATTTGATATAGTACTGGAAGTTCTAGCCACATTAATCAGGCAAGAGAAAGAATTAAAAGGTATCCAAATTGAGAAGGAAAAGGTCAAATTGTCACTATTTGTGGATGACATGATCCTTTATATAAAAAATTCCAAAGATTCCACCAGAAAACTATTAGAAACAATAAATGAATATAGTAAAGTTGCAGGATACAAAATTAATGGACAAAAATCAACAGTATTTCTATATACAAACAATGAATCCTCAGAAAAAGAAATGAGGGAGTCAATTCCTTTTGCTATCACAACAAAAAGAATGAAATACCTGGGAATTAACAAAGAACATGACAGACTTATAAACAGAAAACTATAAGACACTTTCGAAAGAAATTGGAACAGACTTTAAGAGGTGGGAAAATATCCCCTGTTCATGGATAGGAAGACTTAACATTGTTAAAATGGCCATTCTGCCCAAAGCAATTTACAGATTTAATGCAATACCCATTAAAATCCCACAATCATACTTTTTGTGAAATAGATAAAAGAATTATCAGATTTATATAGAACCATAAAAGACTTTGAATTGACAAAGCAATACTACATAAAAAGAATAAGGCTGGTGCATTACATTCCCTGACTTCAATTTATATTACAAATTATCAATAGTCAAAACAGCTTGGTACTGGTAGAAAAACAGAAATATAAAGCAATGGAACAGAATGGAAAACTCAGAAATAAATCCACAAATTTATGGACAAATAATTTTTTATAAAGGAGCAAAAAACATACAATGAGGAAAAAATAGCCTCTTAGTAGGTGGTGCTGGGAAAAGTGGAAACACATATGCAAAAGAATGAACCTGAGCTGTGAACTCTCTCCATAAGCAAAAATTAACTCAACATGGATGAAAGACCTTTATATCAGACCTACAACAATGAACTGTATAGAAGAAAACATTGGTACTAAACTTATAGACCTAGGACTCAAGGAAGACTTCATGAACCTGTCCTCAAAGGCAAGGGAGGTAAAAGCAAAAATAAATGAATGAGACCATATCAAACTATAAATCTGCACAGCAAAAGAAACCATCAACAGAGCAAAGAGACAGCAAACTGAATGGGAGAAAATATTTGCAATTAACGCATCAGATAAGGGTCTAATATCTAAAATATATAAGGAACTAATAAAACTTAACAACAAGAAACCAAACAACCCAATTAAAAAGTGGGCAGAAGAACTAAACAGGCACTTCTCCCATGAAGAAATACAAATGTCCAATAGACATATGAAAAAATGCTCATCCTCTTTAGCTTCAGGGAAATGCACATCAAAACCACAATGAGAAACCACCTCACACTTGTTAGAATGGCTATTATCAACAAGACAAGGAATAACAAGTGCTGGAGAGAATGTGGAGAAAAAGGAACTCTGGTGCACTGCTAGTGAGAATGCAAATTGGTACAACCACTGTGGAAGACAGTGTGGAGTTTCCTCAGAAAATTGCAAATGGAGCTACCATACGATCCAGCAGACCCCGTTCTGGGGATATACCAAAATATCTTGAAAACCTTTGTCCACAAAGACTTATGTACCCCAATGTTCATTGTAGTGCTGTTCACAGTTGCCAAAACATGGAAACAACCAAAGTTCCCTGTGACAGATGACTGGATAAAGAAGCTGTGGCACATATACACAATGGAATATTATTCAGCTATAAAAAAAGATGAAATATTGCCATTTGCAACCAAATGGATGGATCTGGAGATCATCTTGCTTAGTGAAATAAGTCAGACAGAAAAAACTAAGAACTGTATGACTTAAACCATATGAGGAATATAAAACTGAAAGCAACAAAGAAAAAAGAAATGAACAAACAAACAAATAACCCAGGGACACAATCAATAGTTTAATGTTTATTTGAAAACAAGTGGGTTAGGGAGGGGAGATAGGTGAGTGGGCAGGAGAGGAAGTGGGAGAGCTAAATGTAAGGTGATGCAAAGAGAAGTCACATTAGGTGGTGAACTTATGCAACAAGTTGACAATGCATTCTAGAATTGTATGCCTGAAACCTACGTAATCCTTGCTAACAAATGTCACCCCAATAAGTCTAACAATAAAAATTAATTACAAAAATATATTCTGTGTTCATAAATTGAAAAAAATCAACATAGTTAATATGACCATACAGTAGAGTGTCAGTTAAACAGCACTTATGGGGACAGGTAGATGCTAGATAAATGTAAGTAGATTCTTTATTAACCAAAACTCAAGCAACTCACTTTTCTTTTGCCAGTTGCTTGAGAGTGCCAGTTGCTTGAGTTTTGGATAACAAAGAATACTGTATTACTCAAATCAACATACAGATTTAATGCAATCCCCATCAAAATCCCAATTCCACTTTTTAAAGAAATGGAACCAAAAAAATCATCAAATTTTCATAGAACTTCGAAAGAATCTGAAGAGCCAAAACTATCCTAAGAAAAAATAACAAAGCCAGAGGCAGAATATTCCCTAATTTCAAATTGTACTACAAAGCTATAAGAATAAAAACAGCATGATACTGGCAGAAAAATAGATCCATAGACCAATAAAATAGAATTGAGAACCCCAAAATAAACTCACATATATATGGGGAGATAATTTTTTTACAAAAGAGCCAAAAACATACAATGAAGACAACAAAAGTTTCTTCAATAAATGCTGTTGGAAAAATTAGAAAGCCAAATATAAGAGAATGAAACTAGACTTTTATCTATTACAACAAACCAAAATGAACTCAAAATAGATCAAAGATCTAAATATAAAACCTGAAGTAATAAATTGCATAAAAGAAAGCATAGGTATGAAACTTGTGGACCTTGGCTTCAAAGAGAATTTTATAAATTTGGCTTCAAAGGCAAGAGAAGTAAAAGTAAAAGTAATTGAATGGGACTATACCAAACTAAAAAGCTTCTGCACAGAAAAAGCCATCAATAAAAGAAAGAGGAAACCAATCAAATGAGAAAAGTTATTTGCAAGCAACATCTTCTATAGGGGGCTAATATACTAAATGTATAAAAAACTCATATCAAATTCAATTAAAAAATGGGAAGAAGACCTGAATAGATACTTTTCTCAAGAAGACATACAAATGGCCAATAGATACATGAAAAAAGGGTAAAATACAAATCAAAACCTCAATGAAATACCACCTCATACCTGCTAGAATAGGTATTATCATCAAGACAAGGAATAAACCCTCATACACTGCTGATGGTAATGTAAGTTGGTATAGTGTCTATGAAAAACAATATGAAATTTCCTAAAAAATTTAAGATTACAGTTACCATTTCACCCAGCAATCTTTTTTGTGTGTATCTACCAAAAAATCTGAAAGCATTTATCCATAAAGATATATACACCCCTGTGTCATTCATTTCTATTTAACAAGTATTAAATACTAACTGTGCAACCCTCCCCATGCCCTGGTACCACCATATTGCTTTCTGTCCCTGTTAATTTGACTGTTCTATGTACCTCATATAAGTGGTATCATGTAACATTTGTCCATTTTTTGTTTAACTTATTTCACTTGGAATAATATTTTTAAGGTCTATTTATGTGGTAGTATATGTCAGAATATCATTTCTTTTTAACACTGAATAATATTCCATCATATGCATCTACAATGCTTTATTTATCCATTTATTTACTGATGAACATTTGGGATATTTCCAACTTTTGGCTATTGTGAAAATGCTGCTATAAACATGTGCACACACATTTGATCTCTTTTAAAATCACATTCATTCTATGGAAAAACATTTCTCACTGTATGTTCCTTTTGGAATTTTCTCTCTGGTTGATTAATACATAAATATTTTCCTTTAGGTGCATCTTTATCCTTTTCTCCTGGCCCTTCCATTCTCCAACAAAATTAAAAAATTAAAAAACCCTTCTATTATCCACTGAATTGAAAAGCATGTAGGAGTATATCTCACACAGACAGTATCTAGAACTTTGTTGGCAATGAAACATGGTTAACAAGTTTATTTTTGTACTATTTTACATGTCACATTCTAGGGTATTATTGTCCCAGACTTCTCATTAGCACATCATTATTATGCTCCTTTGTATATCATGCCTGTTTTTAAGTTTCTTTGAAAAGCCCTACTAACAAAATGTTTCTATGTAAATTCCCAAGAAATGTGTCTGAGATCTCTTAGAAAATGCGTAGTTAGCAATTAGGGGCCTAAACTACCAGGATGAAGAAATAAACTATAGTCAAAGAGAAAGGACCAATGAATACACATTAAATTTATTTTTGTTTTTAGCCTCTTGTTAATTTGTAATTGCTAACAGACAAGTAGGAGGATAAATTCCACAGCTATTGTCCAGGCAGAATACAATTTAAATGCCCAGTTAATTATTGGTCTGCCATGATATATAATTTAGATAAAATGGCTCTTTAGTAAACTGTTGCTTTTCTGATACACAGTAAAAAATTACCTGTTTAAAAAGAACACACACTATTCTGTGGACACAAGGTCTAGTAATACCCTTGACCTCCAAGCTCCTTTACTCATCAAAGAAAAAAATCCTGAAATAAAGATATATTTGAAAGTCTCTGAGTGACTTTAATAATATTATCAGAAATTGTATAGGAGTATATGAATAGCAAACCAATCTCATAGCATTTTCTTGTTGATGATCATTTACTACCCTCCTCTCCTTTTTGTTTGTGACATAATCTGGAAAATACAAGACTGAATTCTATTCTGATCTAGTCTTCTCGATATGGCAATGACATATTCAAAAGTAAGGACCATCCACAATTTCTGACGCCAGTATTTTCTGAAAAGTTGTTGCAATGCTCATCTATTAATATAGTCAGAGGACTGCATTAGACCAGAAAGAGCCATGTACCACAGATGGCACTTTTCACAATCCTTTTCCTGAAGCTTGTGAAGAGTAAAGATCAGCAACACTTCCTTCTCTACAGCCAAGCTGACTTTCTGGTCCAAGTGCATTTTAGCACTTGAGTAAGTTGAGAAAGATTCTTGCCAGAGCATTATCAAGAGGAGATTGACAGGCAATCTCTTAAGCAATTTTGACACTCCAATCTGCCACATTGTCTCATATAGAGGAATTACAATTACAGTTTTGAGCCATTTGGCAGGATTTTATCCCTCAAGAGACAGCAGCAATTGTGTCTTAATCCCATGCTCTGTAAATATACTATAATTTATAAATTGTAATCTGGCTAACCACTCTGATTTCAGGTAGGTCAGTGCCTACTGGTATCACATGGAAGACTGCTCTTTTATATCTCTTTTAGATCATCCTTGTCCCACTCCCACTGGAGATTGGGTAATTTATAGAACTAATTCACCCCTTTGAAAATAAGTAAATCAAATTATTTTTTATGCCTTTCAAGTTGTTTCAATATACCTTCTCCACCTATAGTTTAGTTCCTTTGCTAGAGCAGGAAATTTGAAAGGCTTTTCCATTTTTTTCTAAAAGAATGAGTTCAATCTTTTTTCAATGTCTTTGGTAACTGCTATTAATTTAGAAATCATTTATTATTATTTATAATACAGAGAATAAATAATAATAAATCTACTACTACTAATAGCTTTTATTTTCCAAGTGTTTATTTTACCAAGCTTTATGGTAATCATTTTACATGCATTTTCTTATTTTTAAGCAATACAAAACCCTAGGGAGCTCCTGAATATCATAGGATTAAAATCTACTCTAGATCATAAGCACTAAGTAGCCAAGTAGGATTTAGATATAAGTGGTTTGAATTGAACCCTCTTAACCACCATGATTTACTGCTGATTAGTAGCATAATATTTTGTATAAGCCAAACATTTTACAACTATTCCAACAGTCTATGACTCTTTTCTTTATTAAAAGTGCTCCATGTTCTTGAGGATATTTTGGTCTTACGCTACTATACATGTCCTTGCTTTCATTGACCTATGTGCCCTGTATTTAAAAAAAAAAATGCACTTCTACCTTATATCTGTCACCTAGGCAACTCTCCAAAAATTTCATATTTACCATTTTATATCTCTAATGACTTCCATACTATGCATAAAATTCATTTAATTTTTATTTATAGAATGGAAACTGTTCAGTAAAATGAAATGATGAATTTATAAGTCCTACTTCAGTTTTAATCCATTCAAAATTAATCTATTTTGTGAAATCTTTCTATGTTTTGTTAAATAAGGTTGAATTAGCTTACTTTTTTCATGAGCAAAACAAAATTGCAGAGGATTTTAATTAATTCAAGCAATTGGGGGAGAGATTACATAATTCTTGCTCTATGATATTAGAAGATATATTTTCTTTCAATATGGGCAACCTATATTTATATACACTTAGCAATGTAATCATACATTTATTTTTCACTCTGCACTTACCCATCATAAATAGGAACATAAGCATGTCTACAATATAAGAAATTTATATGTTTCTGATTAACAATTCTCTTAAATACCTAGGTTTATCACTTTCAGTGCTAGGATAAGACTAAAATTTTTATTCATGACCCTAAAAATATGCCTTATTCTACCCTATATATGTATGTGTGTGTCTGAAAACCCCTGATCAGAACTTAATTTTAAGAGCAAAGAGCAGAAATGCATTACAACCCAGGAATGTGGTGATAATCCAGACCACAGAAAATGCTGGGATCTTTGGAGTCTAAGCAAATATATAAGTAGCATCTCTATTTCAAGCTCTTTCTAAAAGATGAGAAATACAATAATCTCTTTTGAGGTTTTGGATATAGCTTTTGCCTTTCATGCGTTTTCAGGAAAAATGACTAACGTATTTGTTATAGAAACCTGAGAACTTAGATAATTATATCATCCATGCTTGTTAGACATATTATCCAATTTATGCTGATTTAAATACAGATATTTTCTTTCTTCTAAAACTTTACAAAATAAAACATTCTCTGGTTCTCTAGCTATTGCACCACATGTTAAAATTAGGACTTTATCCCCACATTTACTAATCTATCTTTTTGAAAAATAAAAATGTTAATAAAAACTAAAGTGAAAAAAGAGGATACCAGGAAGTTCAGACAGTATTATAGTCTTTATAATATTATACGGTATCATGCTTTTTCTAGATTTTGGGTATTGCATTAGCCAAAATTTTTGAAGATTTTTCATTTGCTTAACTTTTTTTATTTTTTATAAACTTTAAACATAATTGACACTCAATTAAATGCATCCATTTTAAATATAGAGTTTAATGAAATTTGCATTCACTTGTGTAGCACAAAATATGGGAACATCATTCAACATTTCCTCATGCCTTTTTGCAGTTGGTCCCTTCTCTCCACCCCTAGTCTATGGAAACCACTGACCTTCAATCATTATAGATCAGATTTCCCTTTTACAAAATTTCATATAATTGGAATAAAGATGTACTTTTAAATGTCTGGCTTATTTTATTTAACATAATGTTTTGTTTTTTTATTCTTGTTACATATAAGAATAACTCATTTCTTTCAATAGCTGTGTAGTACTACATTTTATGGATTGTCCACAATTTGCCTATTTATCTCTTCATGGACAATTATTTCCAGTTTTGTGCTAATACAAATAAAGCACTGACAAACATTTTAATGCATATTGTAATTTAGATCCTATATTACCTTTTTCAGATTCTAACATACTTTAGATCTAGATTTTCAGAAGAAAATCTGAATTCCTTTGTAAAATATGAACATATGTTTTTATTTATTTTTGGCTAAAGACCTAGAAGTAATTGCTGGTTTGCCTAAGTGTATATTAAATTTCATAAGACACTACTAAATCGTTTCCCAAAATTATTTTAATATTTTACCTTACTATTAACAATGCATAAGAGTCACAGTTGTTCCACATCTTCTACAAAACTATGTTTTCTTCTCATGACTAATGATTTTGACTGTCTTTTGATGTGCTTATTGGACATCTATATTTCTTCTTCATGCAATCTCTGTTCAATTATTTTGCCTATTTAATATTATTTTGTCTTGTTAGGTTTTAAGTGTCTATTATGAAAAATATTTGGAGAATAATTTTCTCATAAAATTTAAAATAAATTTATTAAATTTATACAAAAATAAGATGACATTTGTTAGTGACTGCATTTATTCTCTATATTTATGTAGAAAAAGTTAAAATCATAACAATATTTGAGTCATTAGATCCATGAACAAAATTTATCTCTTCATTTTACTTATGTCTTTTCTAATTTCTCTCTTCAAAGTTTTATAATTTGTAGTGTACACTTGCATGTATTTGTTAGATTTATTCTTAAATATTGCACATTTTAGGCCTATTAAAATTATGTGTTTAAAAAATCCAATGTCCTATTGTTTATTGTTAATACAAGTATACAGACATACAATTGATTTTATCCCTTTTTAAATTTTTGAATTACACTTGACATTCCAAATTATATTGTATTAATTTCAGGTATACAGCATAGTGGTTAAACATTTGTATAATTTAAGAAGTGATTCTTCTTATTGTTCTAATATCCATCTGACATTTTATGAGTATATAGTTATTAATACATTATTGACTATATTCCCTATGCTTTACTTTGCATCCCCATGCCTATTTTGTAACTACCAATTTGTATTTTTAATTCCTTCACTTTTTCTTTCTCCAAACCCCCACCCATTTATCATCCTGATATATCTAGTACCCATCAGACATCATATATAGTTATTATAATATTATTGACTGTATTTCTATGCTATGCCTTACATGCTTATGACTACCAACTTGTACTTACTATTCTTTTCCTTTTTTTCACCCCCCTCCAATCCGTCTATCATCTGGCAACCATCAAAATGTTTTTTGTATCTATAAGTTTATTTTTGTTTTGTTCATTTATTTTGTACTTTAGATTCCACATATAAACTAAATCACATTGTGTCTGTTTTTCTGTTTGACACTCTCCACTCAGTACTATACCCTCCAGGTCTATTCATGCCACTACAGATGGCAAGAACTCATTCTCATTCATGGCCAAGCAATATTTTATTGTATACAGGTACCACCTCCTCTTATCCATTCTTGGATCTCAAGACACCCAGGCTGCCTTCACATCTTGGCTATTGGTAATAATACTGCAATAAACTTATGGATGCACATTTCCCCTTGAAGTAGCATTTTTAATTTCTTTGAATAAATACCCAAAAATAGTATTACTGGGTCCTATTGTGTATCTTGTTATAGCATTTGTTTTAAAGACTATTTTGTCTGGTATAAGTATTGCTACCCCAGCATGTTTTTCATCATTTTTACAAAATAGCTATTTTTATCACTCTACTTTTAGTCTGTCTGTGTCTTTCAATCTGAAGTGAGTCTATTGTAGGCAGCATACTCATATGTAAGTGTTTTATTCTCATATGCCTTTTGATTGAAGAATTTAATCCATTTACATTTAAAGTTATTATTTATAGATATGTAGTTATTGATATTTTATTATTCATATTTTTAACCTTAAATAAGTTTCTGAAACATTTCTTGTAATGCTGGTTTCATTGTGATGAAGATTTTTTAGTTTTTGTTTGTTTGTTTGTTTTGTTTTTTTTTTATTTAGATAACTCTTTATCTGTTCTTGAATTCTACATGATACTTTGCTGGGTAGAGAGAAATCTTGGTTGTAGGTCCTTGCTTTTAATCACTGTAAATATTTTCTGCCAATCACTTCTAGCCTGAAAAGTTTCCATTGTGAAATCAGTTGACAGCCTGATTTATGGGAGCTCCCTTGTAGGTAACTAACTAATTTTCTCTTGCTGCTTTTAATATTCTATTTTTGTCTTTAACCTTTAACATTTTAATTATGATGTGTATTAGTGTGGGCCTCTTTATGTTCTTTTTGTTTGGGACTGTCTGTGCTTTCTGAGCTTGCACGTCTATTTTCTTCACCAGGTTAGGAAAGTTTTCTGTCATCATTTCTTCAAATGGTTTCTCAATTTCTTGTTCTCTCTCTTCTTCTTGTACTCCCATGATGCGAATGTTGATACACTTAATATTACCCCAGAGGACTCTTAAACTATTGTCATATTTTTTGGATTCTCTTTTTCTTTTTACTGTTGTGATTAGGTAATTTTTGCCAAATTTTCTTCCAAATGACTGATTCAATCCTGTACTTCCTCTGATTTACTGTGTTGATTTCTTTTAAAGCATTCTTTATTTCATTTATTGTATTCTTTATTTTTTACAGTTTTATTTCTATTTTTGTATTTTTGTTGTTGTTGTTGAAGTTCTTACTGAGATCATTAAGCATCCTGATAACCAGTGTTTTGAACTCTGTGTCTAGTACATTGCTTGTCTCCATTTTGTTTAGTTCTATTTCTAGAGCTTTGTTCTGTTTTTTCATTTGAAACATGTTTCTTTGTGTCCCTATTTTGGCTGTCTCCCTGTGTTTGTTTTTATGTATTAGGCAGGTCTGCTATGTCTCTTGGTTTTAGTAGAATGGTGTTATTAGTAAGTGTCCTGTGAAACCCAGTGGTGCAGTATTCCTAGCTACCTGAACAGGGTGCTTCAGGTGTATATCTTCTGAGGGTTGTGTGTGCCCTTCTGTTGTACTTGATACTTGGCTGCTGTTGGAAGTCAGTGAGAGACCCTTAGATTGATTGTGAGGACTGAACATGACTAAAATAAAGAAGCTGTTGTTCAAGGACTGACTTTATAGAGCAGAATTTGCTTAACAGGGCTCTGGTACCTTCCCAGTTTGCCCTGTAGGTGTATTACCCTCAGAGGCAGCTGGGTGATGCTCTAGCTTGCTCCAAAGCTGGCCAGTGGTTGTTCCAGCCCTGTACCCCACCACAGGCCAAGTTCTGGCACAGCCTGTGCCCTGCCCAGAACCACCTGGCATGAGCCACAAAAGTAATTAGTAGATGGCCATCACCCAAACTGGGCTTGTAGGTGCCTTGAGAGGCCAAGCCATAAACTAAGACTAGCTGTGACTAGTGCCAAGCTTGGAGCTGCTCAGCAAGAAATACAAGATACAGTGAAGCAGATGTTGCTTGTTTTTGTAAACATTATTAGATTTTAGGACAGTCCATAGCACGAGCAAGGACACTCTTTGTATGAAAAAGTAATTGAAAGTTGCTTTCTTGGGTGTCTGGTATTTGTATGTTGGCTATTCTGTAAGCTTCCTTAATCACTTAATAGTTCTAATAAAAGTTTTGGATATTATTTAGGTTTTTAACACAGTCAAGTCATCAGTGGTTGGTGGGGGAGACACTTGTACTTGTTTTTCTATCTGTATGCCTTTAACTTCCTCATCCTCCTTCTTATTAGGAGACTTACAACTTTAATACAATGCTAAATAGAAACACTGAAGGCCAACATCTTTGCTTTTTTTAATCTTAAGAGGAAAATGCAGTTTTTTAATTAACTATATTGTTATTTAATAGTCATCCTTTTTTATTTTTGTTTGTTATTATTTTTGTTTAGCTGAAATGTGCTATCAGAATAATAATTCAATTTTGTCAACTGCTTCTTCTGTATCTGTTGAAATATACAGTTTTGAACCTTATTCTGTTGATATGGTGAATTACATTGTATGGTTTGTCGATGTTGAATTAAATTTGCATTCCTGAAATAACACCCTCTTGGTCATGATGTATTGCTAAATTTAACTTTTGTTAAATTTTGTAAAATATCTCTGCATTTATGTTCATGGGGAATATTGGTCTGTAGTTGTTTATTTTCCTTATGATGTGCTTGTTTATTTGTTTTTGGTTAATGTAAACCTTATAAAACATAGAGGGTGTCTCTCCTCTTCTGTATTCTAAAAGAGTTTGTGTAAAATTGATGTGCATTTTCTTTAAATGTTTGGTAAAATTCATCAAGTGTGCCATCTGGACATGGAGAAGGGTTTTTTCTGTGAGAAGGGGTTTAATTATAAATTTAATTGGTTTACTAAAAATAGCACTATTTAGTTTATCTATTTTATTTATTTTATTAAATTTGTTGGGGTGACTTTGGTTAGTAAAATTACACAGGTTTCAAATGTACAATTCTATAATACATAATCTATGTATTGCATTGCGTGCTCATCACCCAGAGTTATTTTTCTTTACATCACCATATATTTGATCCACATTTTTTCTTCACCATCCCCACTCCCCTTACTCTCTGGCAATCACTAACTTGCTGTCTTTGTCCATACATTTTAGCTTCTTTGTCTTTTGTTGTTGTTGCTTTCAGTTTTATATTTCACATATAAGTGAACTCATCCTTGACATTTTCTGTCTGACTTATTTCACTGAGCATGGTAATCTCAAGATTCCTCCATCTTGTTGCAAATGGTAGTATTCCATCTTTTCTTATGGCCAAGTAATATTTCATTGTGTATATGTCTCATATCCTCTTTATTCAGTCATATATCAAAAGACACTTTGGTTGTTTCCATGTCTTGGCCACCATGAATTATGCCAACTAAAAAGCTTCTGCACAGCAAAAGAAACTATCAACAAAATGAAGAGGCAATAAACAAAATGGGAGAAGATATTTGCAAAGAACAACTCTAATAAATAGTTAGTATCTAAAATATGTAAAGGACTCAGGCAACTCAAGGACAAAAACACAAACAATTTAATTTTAAAAATTAGCACAGAATCTGACTAGACATTTTTTCTAAGAAGACATTCAAATAGCCAACAAATATATAAAAATATGCTCAACTTCTCTAGCTAATGCAAATCAAAACTACAATGAGATATAACTTCACAAGTGTTAGAGGCTATCATCAACATGAGAAATAATAAGTGTTAGAGAGGCTATGGAGAGAAAAAAACATAAATGTAGGTGGGAATGTAAATTGTTACTGCTACTATGGAAAACAGTGTGAAAGTGTCTCAAAAAATTAAGAGTATTGATTCTGGATCAGGATGGATCTGGATCAGCATGAGAAAAATGTCCCTGAAACCTCTCCCAGAAATTTACAAGCTACAGTAAAAATTCAACAAGAGAATCTCCAAGTGACAAAGCCTCAGATGAGAGATTCACTCACTGCAAGAAAAAACCTGAAGGTCAGAGAAAAGGAGGTGAATGGGAGAAAAGGGAAGGGAGCAATATGGCAATGGGGTTGCAAAATGTGACCTGGAGCTGGCAAAATAAATTGAGAAAGGAGCCAGGAGAAATGGGCTGAAGCATGATCCTGGGACAGTGCAGGAGTGAACAGTTGAAATTCCACAAGAGGACAACATAAAGTTCAAACCAGAGCTAAGGAGCTCTAGGGCCCCAGCTAGAGTGCCATGCCCTGGGTGTGATAGGGCCTGAACTAATTAAGGCATCCTAAAGTTCCCATGATGAAAATGGACCCAGCTGAATGCAACCCAAATCTAGGAGCCAACAGGCACAGGACATGACCACAAATTTGGCCCTATGAATAAGTGCCAATACCTGGGGGTCGCTGACCAGAACAAAACACAATCCCCAGTAAAACATAGACTTGAGAGAAGGGAGGAAGGCTGTGCCATTGATGTGTGATCATCTCTGTGATCTCCTGACAGAGGACCAAGCTTGCTTTGCAGTATGCATCCACCACAGATTCAGTGTACTCCTGACTCAGAGTCAGCCTTGTATTTTGGCAAAAGTCAGGCACAGTTTGGCACTCCCTTGATGGAGGAACAGGCTTATGCAGCAGAGTGTGCCTGCCCAAGCACTGAGTGCTCTTGATGGAGGGACAGGCTTGTTTAACAGCTGAGCCAGCACCCAGGGTAGCTAGCAATGTTGGGACAAACAGCATTGATAAACTCCACTGTCCCTACTGCTAGGCAGAAACTGAATATGGAGCCTGAATGTGAAGAAATATTTGTAAACAATGCCTCTGATAAGGGGCTAATATCTGAAATACATGAAGAACTTACACAACTCAACACCAAAAAACCCAAACAATCCAATTAAAAAATGGTCAGAGGACCTAAACAGACACTTACCCCAGGAAGACATACAAATGGCCAACAAATACATGAAAAAAATGCTCATCTTCATTAGCTATCAGGGAAATGCAAATATAAACCACAATGATACACCACCTCATACCTGTTAGAATGCCTATTTTCAACAAGACAAAAAAAAGTGTTGGAGTAGGTGTAGAGAAAAAGGAACCCTCATACACTGCTGGTGGGAATGCAAACTGGTACAACCATTATGGAGGACAGTATAGCATTTCCTAAAAAAACTAAGAATAAAACTACCATATGACTTGACAATTTCACTTTTGGGTATCTACCCTGAAAATTTGAAAACATTAGTCCGTAAATACATATGTAACCCCAAGTTCATTGCAGCACTATTTATGGTGGTCAAGTCATAAAAACAACCAAAGTATCCTCTGATAGACAACTGGATAAAGAAGCTGTGGTATATATACACAAGGGAATATTACTTAGCCTTAAGAATAATGAAATAAATTCATATATGACAATATGGATGAACCATGAGACCATGATGCAAAGCGAAATATGCAAGACAGAAAAAACCAAGAACCATATGATTTGTCTCATATATGGATCACAAAGCTGAAAGCAACAAAAAAAACAAAAACTCATGAACACAGTCAATAGTTTAGTGGTTACTGCTTATCTGAGGATATAGGGGTAGGGGATTGGGAGAGAAGGGACAGGGTCTCAAATATATGATGATGGAAAGAGAACTGACTATGGGTGATGAACACATAACACAAAACACAGATGATGCATTGTAGAATTGTATAATACACCTGGAACCTATGTAATTTTTACTAACCAATATTACCCCAAGAAATTTAATAACAAAAATTAAAATAAAAATTAAGAGTAGAGTTACCATATGACCCAGATACTTCTTTTCAGGTTATCTACCCAAAAAATATGAAAACTTTAGTCAGCAAAGATATATGTACCACCATGTTCATTGCAGTATCTATTTTTTCTTAAATGACATTTTTTCATATCTTTCAGATAATTTGCCATGTTCATCTTTGTTATCAAATGTATTGTCATAAAGGTATCTATAATATTTTCTTATCTTTAGAATCTGTAATGATATTTTCTTTTTAGTTCTTGTTAATAAATTTTTTATTATTCTTTTTTCATGTATAATTACAGTGAGAAGTTTATTGATTTTATTGATCTTTTCAGAGAACCAGTTTTTTATTTCATTAAAATTTTCTATTGTTTACTTGTTTTCAATTTCATAAATTCCTGCTTTATCTTTACTATTTTCTTCATTATGTTTGCTTTGGATTTAATATATTCTAATTTTTCTAGTTCTTTGGGTAAAAGCTCAGATTATATTTTTGGAGATCTTTTTGGTCTAATAAAAATTTTCTATTTTTCTCTAAGCACTGCTATAGCTCTATCTCATAAAATTGATATATTAAAATTTTACTTTTGTTCTTTAGAAATATTTTCTAATTTCTCCTGGAATTCTTTTCTGATTCATTGGTTATTTGGAAATGTATTGTTTAATTTATAAATATTTGAAAACTTTTGAGATTTTTGTTATTAATTTATAGGTTAATTTTTTTTATTTCTATATTAGTTTTTACTTTTTAAATTTAGATGTAACTGACACATAACATTATATCAGTTTCAGGTGTACAACAATGATTCAATATTTGTAAATACTGTTCAATGATTGTCATAATAGGTCTAGTCAACATCTGTTATAATACAAAGTTAAAAATATTTTTTCTTGTGATGAGGACTTTTAATATTTACTTCCTTAGTAACTTTCAAATATGTAATACAGAACTCTTAACTATAGTCACCATGCTGTACATTACATCCCCATGATTTATTTTCTGAGAATTAGACCTTTTGACCCTGTTCACTGCTGTCATCCACCTCTGACCCTCTTCCACTGGCAACCACCAATTTTTTTCTCTGTGTCTATGAGCTTGTTATTTTTATTGTTTTTATTTGTTTGTTCACTTTTTAAATTCCACATAGGTGAGGTCATATGGTACACTTATTTCACTTTGCATAATGACTCAAGGTCTATCTGTGTTGTCACAAATGGCAAAATGCCATTCTTTTCCATGGCTGAATAAATTACATTGTTATATAGATACCACAGTTTTTTAAAATCCATTCATCCATCTATGAAGACTTAGGTTAATGCTGTTGTAAGTGAGCATAATTTCAACAGTTTGTACTTAAATATGTATAGTATGTCCATTAGGTTAGTGTGGCTAATAATCTTATTCAGGTCTTTTGTATCTTAATTTTGTACTTTTAGTTTCTATCTATTTTACTAATTACTAAAAAAAGGATGTTAATATTTCCAACTGCACTTGTAAATTTGTCTATTTCCCCTTTTAGTTTTATTAGTTTTTTTTCATGTATTTTGAAGCTCTGTTATTGGGTGTATCAACATTTAAAATTGTTTTGTCTTCTTGATGAATTGATCCTTTTATCATTATGTAATATCTCTCTTTATCTGTGATAATATTTCAATTTCTGATGTGTACTTCATCTGATGTCAATATTGCCATTCCAGTTTTCTTTCATTTGATGTTTGCTATATATATGAATATATATATACACACACACATATATATACACATATATATACATATACATACACATACACACACAAACATATACAAACACACACATATATGTATGTAAATTTATATGAATCCTTTATACTTCAACTTATGTTTTGTATTAAAAAGTTTCTCATAGAAATATACTCTAAAATTGAAAATAAAATTTAAAAATAGAAGATTAATTTTTATATTTATACAAGGGTTGTCCAAAAGTATCCAGACATTAATATGAAAAATAGAGGTACTTATGACTGAATTTTTTCTGAGTAGCCCTCATGTGTTTACTGTTTATTGACTTTCCTATTTTTTTAATTATTATAAAATTCATTGGGGTGACATTGCTTAGTAAAATTACATAGGTTCCAGGTGTACAATTCCTTATTATCTACATGTTGCATTGTATGCCCTCCACCTAGAGTCCTTTCCTTTTTCCATCACCATATATTTGAATGCCCTTCTCTCCTCCCCCATACCCCTTCTCCTTTCTCTCTAGCAATTACTAAACTATTGTTTGTGTCCAATTATTTTTTCTATTTTGATTGTTTGTTTATTCTTTCTTTAGAGTCCACATATAAGTGAGATCATATGGTATTCATCTTTTTTAGTCTAACTTATTTTACTTAGAATGGTATCTTCTAGTTCCATCTATGTTTATGCAAAAGGTAAGATTTTATTTTTCTTTGTGGCCAAGTAATACTCCATTATCTAAATGTACCACAGCTGCTTTATCCAATCATTTTTGATGGGCATTTAAGTGGTTTGCATATCTTGGCTACTTTGAATAATTCTGCAACAAATATAGGAATGCATATTTTTTTTTCAAATTAGTATTTTGGATTTCTTTGAATAAATACACAGGAGTGGAATTGCTGGATCATAAGATAGTTCCATTTTTAATATTTTGAAAAACCTCCATAGTGGTTGAACAAATTTGGAGTTCCACCAACAGTACAAAGGGTTCCCTTTTCTCCACATCATTGTCAACATTTGTTGTTGGTTGATTTATTGATGAGAACCATTCTGACAGGAGTGAGCTGATATCTTATTTTGGTTTTGATTTGCATTTTCTGATGATTAGTGATGTTGAGCATTTTTTCTTGTGTCTATTGTCCATCTGTATGTCCTCTTTGGTGAAATGTCTATTAAGGTCTTCTGCCTGTTTTTCAATTGGGTTGATTTGTGTGTGTGTGTGTGTGTGTGTGTGTGTGTGTGTGTGTGTTGAGTTTTATGAGTTTTCTTGTAAATTTTGGATATTAACCCTTTATTGGATGTCTCATTAGGGAATATTTTGTTCCATTCTGTGGGATGTCTTTTTGTTTTGTTGATGGTTTTATTTGCTGATGTAGTCCTATTTGTTTATTTTAGTTTAATGTAGTCTCATTTGTTTATTTTTCCCTTTGTTTCCCTAGCCCTAGAAGATGTATCATTAAAGGTGTTGCTAAGGTTACTATCTTTATTTTCTTCTAGAAGATTTATGGTTTCAAATCTTATATTTAGATCTTTAATACATTTTTATTTTATTTTTATATATGATATAAGAAGATGGTCCAATTTTATTTTTTTGCATGTATCTTTCCAGTTTTCCCAGCACCATTTGTTCAAAAGGCTGTCTTTTCCCTAATGTAAGTTTTAGCTTCCTATTTCATAGATTAATTGACCATATAGACATGAATTTATTTCTGGGCTCTCTACTCTATTCCATTGATCTATGTGTCTGTTTTAATGCCAGTGCCATGCTATTTTGATCACTGTAACCCTGTAGTATAATTTCATGTCTGGTAGCATGATTCCTCCAACTTTGTTCTTTTTTTCTTTCAATATTCTCTGGCTATTCTAGATCTTTTATGGTTCTATATAAATTTTAGGATTATTTGTTCTATTTCTGTGAAGAATGCCTTTGGTATTTTGATGGGAATTGCATTGAATCTATAGATTGCTTTGATTAGTACAGACACTTTAACTATATTAATTCTTCCTATCCATGAGCATGATATGTGTCTCCATTTATTTGTGTCTTCTTTGACTTCTCTCTTCAGTGTCTTATACTTTTCTTAATATAGGTCTTTTACTTCCTTGTTTAAACTGATTCCTGAGTTGTTTTGTTTTGTTTTGTTTTAATGCAATTGTAAATAAGATTGTTTGTTTAATCTCTCATTTTCTTTTTTGTTATTGGTGTATAAGACAGCAACTGATTTCTGATTGTTGATTTTGTATCCTGCTACTTTACTGTATTATTTTATCAATTTCAATAATTTTTGGGTCAAATATTTGGAATTCTCTATATATAGTATCATGTCATTTGCAAATATTGATAGTCTTACATCTTCTTTTCCTATTTGAATGCACTTTTTTCTCTGATTGCAGTGGTTAAGACTCCCAATACTATGTTAAATTGGAGCGGTGACAGTGGGCATTCTTGTCTTTTTCCTGATCTAAATGGGAATGCTTTTAGCTTTTCTCCATTGAGTAAGGTGTTAGCTGTGGGTTTATCATATATAGCCTTTTTAAAACTCAGATATGTTCCTTCTATTCCCACTTTGATGAGCATTGATATCATAAATGGCTGCTGAATTTTGTCAAGTGCTCTATCTACATCTATTGAAATGAGCATATGGTTTTTATTTTTAATTTTGTTTATGTAGTGTATCACATTCATTTATTTGCAAACTTGCATCTCAAAAATGAATTTCACATGATTGTGGTATATAACTTTTTAAATGTATTGCTAAATTTGATTTGCTAATATTTTGTTTAGAATTTTTGCATCTATGTTTATTAGAGATATTGGCCTATAGTTTTCTTTGTAGTGTCTTCATCTGGTTTTGAAATCAGTGTAATGGTGGCCTCATAAAATGAGTTTGGGAGCCTGCCCTCTTCCAGTATTTTTTTAAATAGTTTGGGAAGTATAGGTGTTAATTCTTTTTTGAATGTTCGGTACGATTCACCTGTAAAGCCATCTGGCACAGGAATTTTGTTTGTTGGGAGCTTGTTGATCATTAATTCAATTTCATTGTTAGTAATTGCTTATTTATATTTTCTGTTTCTTCTTGATTTAACCTCAAAAATTTGTATGTTTCTAAGAACCCATTCATTTCTTCCAGATTGCTGAATTTGTTGTCATATAGTTGTTCATGGTATTTTCTTATAATTTCTTGTATTTCTGTAGTGTCTGTTGTCATTTCTCCTTTTTCATTTCTAATTTTATTTATTTGAGTTCTTTTTTTTCTTGAGGGGTCTGATTAAAGGTTTGTCAATTTTGTCTATCTTTTCAAAGAATCAGTTCTTGGTTTTATTGATTTTTTTTGTATTGTCTTCTTGGTCTCAATTTTATTTCTGCTCTGATTTTTATCATTTTCTTTTTTGTGCTGATTTTAGGCTTTGTTTGCTGTTCTTTTTCCACTTCCCTTAAGTGTAAGGTTAAACTCTTCATTTAAAAATTTTCTTGTTTATTTAGTTAGGCCTACATTGCTATGAATTTCCCTCTCAACTGTTTTTGCTATGTCCCATAGATTTTGGATAGTTTTGTTTTTATCCTTATTTGTCTCAAGATGACTTTTAATCTCATTGTTGACCCATTTATTGTTTAGTTGCATATGGTTTAGGCTTTATGTGTTTGTGCATTTTTAATTTTCTTTTATAATTGATTTCTAGTTTCATACTGTTGTAGTCAGAAAGGGTACTTGATATGATTTCAATTATCTTAAATTTATTGAGGCTTGTTTTGTGACCTAATGCATAGTCTATCTTAAAAAATGTTCCGTGTGTGTTTGAAAAGCATGTCTATTCTTCTGCTTTGGGATGTAATGCTCAAAAATATTAATTAAATTCATCTGTTCTGGCATGTTACTTAAGCCCACTGTATCCATGATGATTTTCTGCCTGGGAGATCTGTTTATTGGTGTCAGTGGAGTGTTAAAATCCCCTACTACGATTGTGTGACTGTTGATGTCTGCCTTTATGTCAGCCCAGATTTGCTTTATGTATTTAGGTGCTGCTATGTTGGATTCATAACTATTTACAAGGTCATGTTCTCTTGTTGGACTGATCCCTTTATAATTAGGTAATGTCCTTCTTTGTCTCTTGTTATAGTTTTCATTTTAAAGTTTATTTTGTCTGATATAAGTATTACTACTCCAGCTTTTTTTTCATTCCATTTGCATAAAATATTCTTTTCCATTCTTTTACTATCAGTCTATATGTGTTTCCTTTGAGCTGAGTCTCCTGTAGACAATATATGCCTGAGTCTTACTTTCTTGTCCATTAGCTACCCTGTGTCTTTTGACTGGAGTATTTAGTCAATTTACATTTAAAGTGGTTTTTGATATATACATATTCATTGCCATGTAATTATCCATGTTTTGTCTTTTTTTGTTTTGTTTTGTTTTGGTATTTTTTGCTTGTTTTCTTCTTTCTTCTGCTTAAAGAAGTCCCTTTAGCATTTCTTGTAACATTGGCCTGGTGGTAGTGAATTTCTTTAGCTTTTTCTTATCTGGGAAGTTTTTATTCCTCCTTTGTTTTTAAATGATAGTCTTGCTGGGTAGAGTAGTCTTGATTTTAGGCCATTGGTTTTCACTACTTTGAGTATTTCCTGCCATTCTCTTCTGGCCTGCAAGATTTCTATTGAGAATTCCGCTGACAGTCTTAAAGGAGCTTCCTTGTAAGTAAGTTTTTGTCTTCCCTTTGTTACTTTTAGGATTCGTTCTTTGTCTTTAACCTTTGCTATTTTAATTATGATATGTCTTGGTGTCTGTATGTGTGGTTTCATCTTGATTGGTACTCTCTGTGCTTCTTGCATTTGTGTGTCTATTTCTTTTACCAGGTTAGGGATGTTTTCAGTCTTTTTTTTTTTTTTAACAGGTTCTTGATCCCTTGCTCCCTCTCTTTTTTTTCTAGTACTCCTATAATCTGAATGTTGTTATGCTTGATGTTGTCTCCAAGGTCTCACAGGCTATCTTCATTTTTGTAATTCTTTTTTACCTTTGCTGTTCTATTTGGGTATTTTCTACTATTTTTCTTCCAGATCACTGATTCAATTTCCTGCTTCATCTAACCTGTTATTTATTCCTTCTAGTGTAGTCTTCATTTCCGTCATTGTATTCTTCAATTTTAATTGGGTGTCTTTGTTTATGATTGCTGTCTCATTGTTTAAGTTTTCAGTAAGTTCCTTAAGCATTCTTTTAACTTATTTTCTACACTCTTGTTTAGGTAGTTTGATTGCCTCCACTTCATTTAACTCAATTTTGGGATTTTCTTTTGTTGTTTTATTTTTATTTGGGATGCAATTTTCTGTTTACTCATTCTGCCTTCTTCTCTGTGTTTGCTCTTATGTAGTAGGTATTTCTCTTACATTTCTTAGTCTTTGGTTGATGGCCTTATGTAGTATGTGTCCTATGTGGTCCAATGGTGCAGTCTCTTTGATCTGTGTGTAATCTAGGATTGTCCCTTAAGTGTGTTGTGTGTGTTCTTCAGTTGTAGTTGAGTGGTATGCCCCTCATAGCACCCCATCAACTGTCCAAGGAGAGTGACAGAGTAACACCAAAAGCTTCGCAGTCTGTCACAGACAGCCACTGTTCCTCAAGTTCACAAGAAAATTCTTCCCCCATTAGTAAGGTGAGGTGATCAATCACTCATCCACCTAGAGTCCCTCTGTGTATCTAGGAAGCTTGTGTTCACTTTTGGAAAAGAAAAAGACAAGAAACAGACACATAAACACAAAGAAACAAATATTAAAAAAGAAAGAAAGAAAGAAAGAAAATTCCCTGAGAGTCCCAGGTTCTGGCACTTACAGCACATTGTTATTTGCCTTGGGGGTCAGGACAGTGACAGAGCAGCACTGGAAGTTTCCCTGGCACTCTCACTTCTACAAAAGACCTAAAGAAAATCTTCCCCTTTTAGTAGGCAGAGCTGATCACTGTCCTCCCAAATTTCTTTTATGAGGTCAGGGTAACACTTTAGGGTTCATGTGCAAACTTTGAAAGAAAATAAGGAAAAAAGTATTAATAATAATAATAATATAAAGAAAATAATAAAAATATTAGAAGTAAAGATTAAAAAATAAATTGAAACAAAAAATATTTAAAAATTTCAGAAAAATAGCAAAATTTAAAAAATAAAATTAAAGATATGAAATACAAATGAATAAATCATGAAAAAGGGCTAAAAAATGAAAAGAAGAGGAAAAAATTTAAAAAGACACAAGGTTAAATTAAAAAAAAAAAAAAAGGTTTTGTGTAAGCCCGATGAGAGAGTAGGTGAAAAAGAAACAAAAAACGGAATAAAAAAAATTTTTTTTTTCTTTCCCTTATGCTGTGGGTTCTGAGATCTATCACTTGCAGCACACTTTTAGTTGCTTTGGGGGGGTATCAGAGTCACACCAAAAACTCTCTGGTATGTTGCAGACAGCTGCTCCTGCAAAAGTCTGCAAGGATGTGTTTCCCCACTAGCTGGTGGGGCCAATTGCTCAGACAACTAGAGTTGGATTGGACAAATCTCCAGTGTGCCTGATCACACTTTGAAAGAGGAAGAAAAAAATAAAGACAATAGTAATATTAATTAAAAAATTAAATTAAAAATAAAAACTGAAAATATATAGGCATATAAAAATAGAAAATAAGAAAGAGTAATGATAAAAGAAAATCAGAAAAGAGAAAGAAAAAAGAATAATTAATTTTTGGATAGCCTAGTTGTTTTTCACTTGTATCTCGTTTTGAGTTGTGCGCGGGGAGCAACCGAGACAGTGGCAGAGTATTCCTGAACTCTTTTTAGTGAGTCTTGGACAGCCTTTCTGGCTTCAGATTGAAAAAATAAGAAAAAGCAAAACAAACAAACAAACAAACACCCTCAGACAAGGCTGATCACTTTGCCACCCTAGGTGCCCAAGTGGGTGGTTGGTGCACAGCTGTGGGTGATCTAGAAGAAATTCTAGGGTGAATTTGTGTTTTCAGGATGAAGGAAACCTCTTTTGTTTTTTAAACATTTTTGTGGCTTTTTTCCCTACAGTCAGCCCCTTGACTTAGCTGCAGGGAGTTTTTTGTTCTTTTTCTGGTCTGCTTTGGAGAGGTTGCCTAGAAAGGTAGAACTGCTTGTTCCTCTATTACAAACCTGTAAGACCCATTTCTGCAGCTGGTAGAGTGGGTCTGGGTACTTGGCAGCCTAGAGCACACTGGGGACTGCAATTTAAACTGTGATGGTCATTGTTTTCAGGTGTATAGTGAGCATTCAAGCATTTGTTAGACCAGTGAGGTCTCAGAGTTAGTGTTTTGGGGGAGGGTTTAAGAAAAAAAGAAAATGGCGTCCTCTTGTGTGCCACACATGTGGCATGCTACATGCAAAAAAATATATATATATATAGGACATCCCCCCACCTCACCCCTATTCAGAAACTCTACAGCTTAACCCTTCCCAGTATGACTCTGATGCCTATAGTGATGTGTCCCTCAGCTAAACAACAGGTGACCTTGGCAAGTGGCCAAGCCCGTGCGCACACCCCACAGGAAAGCACTTGGACTTCCAGCTGACCTCTGTCCCATTAACACAGATGGCAGGATTCCCATTGATTTTAATTGCCAAATGTAATGAGTTTTCTTCTCTCCTGCCCAGAGCTCCTGGACTGGCAGGGGCAGTGTGGGCTCAGCACCCCTCATTCCTTTGTGAGAGCCTCTGTGCCTGAGGCTTCCCTCCCAGATCTCCCTTGCTATCTGTAGGTTTGAGATCAGGCCATTTCCCTACCAATCTTAATTGGGCTTCTTTCTCTATATCCTCAGCTGTCAGTGTTCTGCTCAGTCAGTCCTCCGATGTTTCCCAAGGTTGACTGTTTCCCTATCTACTGCAATCTTGACTTGTTCTAGGAGGCTGTAGACACAGTGTCCACCTAACCCACCATCTTTCTCCCTCTTCCATTTATTGACTCTCTTTATTTTTATTTATATCTATAATTTTCCACCTACTTTCATTTTTCTTTTGCTGGTAGAACTCCCTTTCCATTTGTTTTAGTACAGGTTTGTTGGCAAAGAATTCTCTCAGCTTTTGTCTGATCATGTGTGTATTTTGCTATTAATTTTAAAAATATTTTTAATGTGTAAAGAATTTAAGTTGGCAAGATTTTCTTTTCTTTTAGTAGTTAAAAAAAATCACTATTTTTTCTGGCTTGCATAGTTTTGATAAAAATTCTGCTGTCATTGTTATCTGTATTTTCACATTTGTAATGTCTCTTCTAGAAGCTTTAAATATTTTCTTTATCACAAAATTTAATTGTGATATGACCTCATATGATTTTTCTTTCTGTTTCTTTTGTTGGGGTTCACTGAACTTTTTGAGTTTGTGAGCCTAAAGTCATAAACTTTGGAAGAATTTTAGTCACTCATTTGTTCAAACATTTTTTCTGCCATATTTCTCCTCTTGGAATTTTGATTACAAATATGAGTCTGCTTGATATTACCTCACATACAACTTTGGCTCTGCTTTTTTTCTCAGTCTTTTTCTTTCTAGCTTCAGTTTGAAGAGATTCTATTACTATGTTGTGAAGTTTACAAATCTTTTAATCTGCAATATTTTATCTGCTTTGAATCTGTGAATTATAAACTTTTGGTCGTGTATAATTTCCATTTGGTTCCTTTTTATGGTTAATTCTTGCTCATTATTTTCATATTTCACTTTAACCATTTGAGCATATTTATGAACTATTCTTAAGTCTATTAATTTCATATTTTTTGTCTTT
Source organism: Lyroderma lyra (assembly GCA_004026885.1). Lineage (NCBI taxonomy): Eukaryota > Metazoa > Chordata > Mammalia > Chiroptera > Megadermatidae > Lyroderma > Lyroderma lyra. Next base: position 60,195 of record PVJL010005600.1, read on the forward strand.
TTTTGTTTCTGTTGTAATTGGTAAAAAAATTACATTTTGGTAAATTTTTTGGTAAGCATTAATTTTTCTGTTGTTACAAGTATAATTTTAAAAAATTTTATTTTGCAATAGTTTGCTGCTTGTATACCTCTGTATATTTACCTTGTTACTCACAACCTTAATGAATTTATTAACTATTTGCTATAGTTGCTTTCTGGATACATTAGGTTTTTCTGTGTAAACAAAATATTATCTCGGGAGTTCCCTGGTGGTGTAGTGGCTAGACTGCTGCACTCTCAATGCTGTGACCTCAGTTCAATTGCCAGCCAGGGAACCACCAAAAAAAAAAAAAATCATCTTTAATTAAATAAAGAACATTTAATTACTTTCTTTCCTAAATTTATTCTTTTTTAAAATTTTTTTATTTCTAAACTTTGTAGTAAAGTGTTGAATAGAAGTAGGCATTATTGTCTTGTTCCAAATCTTAGGAGAATTTATTCCGCATTTCATAATTAGGTATGATGTTAGTTGTAGACTTTTTATACATGCCTGGTATTAGACTAAGGAAGTGCTCTGGAATTTTTGTCATTAGTGATGGGAGAATTTTCAAATAATTTTTCGGCATCTTTAAAATTATTATTTATATATTTTTATTATTTTTCAGTTATTATAGTAAACTACACATTGATTGATTTTCAATAATTCATTAATTTTAAACTAAATGTATTTTTAACTATAGTTTATATGTAATACAATATTATATTAGCTTTAGGTGTACAACATAGTGATTCAACATTTATATACCTTATGATGTTATCACCACAATTAGTCTAGTAAATATCTGACACTGAACATTGTTATTATAATATTACTAACTATAATGTAGTTGTACATTATATCCCCATGACTTTTTTTTAAACTGAAAATCTATATTTTTCAATTCTCTTCTTGTTTTCCACCCATTTCCTTCCTTCCCTTCTGGAAATCACTAGTTTATTATTTGTATTATGAGTTTACTATTTCATTTTGTTTATTCAATGTTTTAATTTTTAGATTCCACATATAAGCAAAATCATATAGTATTTGTTTTCTGTGTTTGACATGTCACTTAACAAAATATGATATAGATCCATGCATGTTGTTGCAAATGGTAAGATTTTATTCTTTTATATGGCTGAGTAGTATTCCATTAGAGATATTTATAAATAATACATATATATAATATATTTTATATAATACATACATACACATATATACACATATATACAATACACACACACATATAAATATATACATATACATACATACATACATACATATATTTGCTATCCCTAAAGTAGCCAGCCATGTAATATTAAAATAGAGGCATTTATGGCTAAATTTTTTTCCAGACAGAATTATATATTTCTCACATCTTCTTTAACCATTCATCTACTGATGGAAACCTAGGTTTCTTCTATCTGTTGGTTATTGTAAACAAGGCTGCAATGAACATAACAGTACACATATCTTTTCAAATTATTGTTTTTATTTTTCTCAGATAAATGCCTAAAAATGAAATTGCTGGGTTGTGTGGTGGTTCTGCTTTTATTATATTGAGAGATTGTATACAGTTTTTCATAGTGGCTGTACTAATTTACAATGTACTTACAGTGTGCAAGGGTTCTCTTTTCTCTACATTCTCATAAACACGTTATTTCTTATCTTTTTTATAATATCCATTCTGACAGGTGTGAGATGATATCTCATTGTGGTTTTTATTTGAATTTCTTTGATGATGAGTTATGTTGGGCATCTTTTGTGTGTGTGTCTGTTAGACATCTGTATGCCTTTATTTTCAAATGTCATTCGGGTATTTTTTCCAATTATTAAAGGATTGTTTTTTTCAATGTTGAATTGTGTGAGTTCTTTATATGTTTTAGATATTGGCCCCTTATCAGATATATTACTTCAAATAAATTCTTCCATTCAGTAGCTTGTCTTTTCATTTTGTTGATGGTTACCTTCTGTGTGCGAAATCTTTTTAGTTTGATATAGTTCAATTTGTTTATTTATGCTGTTGTTGCCTTTGCCCAAAGAGACACATCCATAAAATATTGCTACAATCTGTGTCACAGAGTTTACCACCCATGTTTTCTTTTAGGAGTTTTAGTGTTTTGGATCTTACATTTAAGTCTTTAATCTATTTTGAGTTTATTTTTGTATAAGGTATAAAAAACTGTTTTTGTATGTATCTGTTCACTTATCCTAACACCACATATTGAAGAAACTGTCTACTGTTGAATATTTCTGCATTCTTTGTCATATAAGCCTGGGTTTATTTATATACTCTCTAATCTCTTTCATTGATCTGTATCTGTTTTACTGCCAGTAACTTAATGTTTTAATTATTGTAGCTTTGAAGTATGGTTTGAAATTAGAAAGCGTATTTCGAACTTTGGTATTTCTCAGTATTGCTTTGACTATCTGAGGCCTTACGTAGTTTCATAAGCTTTTTAGGATACTTTGTTCTATTTTTATAAACAAAATGCCATAATAATTTTATAGGACTTGCACTGAATATTTAGTGTGTTTGAGTAGTATGAAAAATTAAAGTACAGTAATTCTTCTATTTTATGAGTGTGAAATAGTCTTTCATTTTTATGTGTCTTTTTTTCATTAATGTCATAATTTTCAGAGTATGGATGTTTTACATATTTAATTAGATTTATTCTTAGATATTTTATTCTTTTTGATACAATTGTAAATGGGTTGTGTTCTTGAAATTCTCCATCTGATAGTTCGTTATTAGTGTGTAGAAATACAACAAACTTATGAATGTTAATTTTGTATTCTGCTACTTTACTAAATTTATTTATCAGTTCTAATAGTTACTGGGTGGAAATTTCAGTGTTTTCAATATTCAGTATTATGACACCTGCAAACAGTAACTATTTTACTAATTTCTTTCCAACGTGGACAACTTGCATTTCTTTTTCTTGATTAAATTGCCGTGATTAGGACTTCAAATATTATATTGAACAAGAATAATGAGAATGAGAATCCTTGTCTTTTTCCTGATCTTAGTGAAAAAGCTTTTACCTTTTCACCATTGAGTATGATGTTATCTGTGTGTTTTTCACATAAGCTCTTTGTAATAATGAGGTTTGTTTCCTCAATACCCACTTGTTGAATGTTGTTATATGTTTTCTCTGATCCATTGTGATGGTTACATTATTTTTATTTTTTGTTTTCTTTATATGGTGTATCACATTGATAAATTTGTAAATATCAAATCATCCTTAAATTCCTGGTATAAATTCCACTTGCAAGTGGTGTATAAATGCATAAATGTTAACCAGCAATACTGGGTGTGTGTGTGTGTGTGTGTGTTTACTTTCCAGAAAGTACTCATGTAGTATGAAAAATAGAGGCATTTATTGCTAGATTTTTTTTTTTTTTGGACAGCCCTTGTATATATATTTTGTTTTGTCTTTATCTGAAAGTAATGCTGGCCTCATAGAATGAGTTTGGAAGTTTTCCTGCCTTTAAATATTTTTGAAATAGCTTGAGAAGAATATGTATAAATTTTTCTTTGAATGTTTGGTAGAATTTACCTATGGAGGCATCTGATACTGGACATTGGTTCATTGAGATTTTTTTGATTACTCATTCCATTTTGTTAGAAGTATTCAGTCTGTTTATAATTTGTTTTCTTTCTAAATGAGTCTTGGGAAATTAGATGTTTCTAGGAATTATCTGTTTCTTCTAGTTTATCCAGTTTATTGGCATATAATTGTTCATAGTATTCTCTTATTATCTTTTGTGTATCTATTGTCTTGTCTCCTCTTTCATTTTTTATTTTATTCATTTGAGCTCTCACTTTCTTCTTAATGAGTCAGTCTAAATTTTTATTGATTTTGCTTATTATTTAAAAAGAACATTGTTTATTTTTATTGATGTTTCCTCTTTCTTTGGTCTGTTTTTGTTTTTGTTTTTTTCGCTTTTTGGTATGTGGGTAGCTCCCTGACTGGGAATCGAACCCAGGCCACAGCGCTGACAGCGCCAATGCCGAAGCCCCAAGCCACTACACCACCAGGGAACTCCCTGATCTGTATTTTTTTTTTTTTTTGCAGTGACCTTTATTATTTTCCTCTATTCAGTTTGACACACACACACACACACACACACACACACATTCTTAAGGCAGGCCTCTATTATTATGAATTTTCTCTTAGAACTGATTTTGCTATATCCTGTAGATTTTGAATCATTGTGTTTCCATTTTCATTAATATAAAAAAATTTTTTAAATATTATCCTGGATTTTTTTGTTGAGCCATTAGTGTTTAGTAGTGTGTTGTTTAGCTTCCATGTGTTATTGATTTTTCCATTTTTTTGTAATATTTTTGTCTCATACTATTGTGATCAGAGAAAATGCTTGAAATGATTTTAATCTTTTTATATGTATTAAAATTTGTTTTGTGGAATAAATGTGGTCTATCCTGAGAAGTGTTCCATATTAACTTGAAAAGAATAGTTATTGTTTTGTTTCAGAGTCAAATTTTTTATATATTAATCTGTCTAATATGCCCTTTAAGCTCCCTAATTTCTTGTTGATTATTTTTGTCTAGATAATCTTTGATGTAAGTGGGTTGTTAAAATCTGCTACTATTTTTTTTCACTATAATTCTCTTCTCCTATGTCTGTATATTTTTTATTTATGTATTTATATGTTCATACATTGGGTATGTACATATTTATAAGTGTTAGATCTTCTTATTGAATTAATCCCTTTATTAGGTAATACCCTTCTTTGTTTCTTGTTACAGCCTTTTAAAATTGTATTTTGTAAAATATAAGTATTGCTATCTTAACTATATTTTAGTTTCTATTTGCATGAAATATATTTTTCATCTCTTTGCTTTTAATCTGTGTGTTCTTTCAGTCTGAAGTTAATCTATTGTAGATAGCATATGCATAGGTCTTTTTTTTAATTGATTCAACCCAATGTCCTTTCTTCAAAGGTATTTTTTACTCATTTTATTATCATTATTCCTTAACTTACCTGTGTTGCATATATTTTTAGATGCAAAAATTAATAAAGTTAAAATTTAAAAACATGTGTGCATAATGTGTCTACATACAGATGTGTAAATCTGGATCATGTTGCTTTTCTTTCTCAAACCTTTCAAAGGCTTTCTCTTTTTTGTCTACCTAACCCCAAGTTATCTAGTTATCTAGCCTCCTCTGGCATATACCGCTTCATCTTACCCTCCATTTTATTTGGTGATTCAATTTTTTTCTATTACAATTAACATTTAATATCATTATTGTTAGTTTCATGTATATAGACTAGTGATTAGAAATTTATATAATTTACAAATTGATCCCCCTGATAAGTCTCATTACCACCTAGCACCACACATAGTTATAACAATATTGTTTCCTGTATTTCCTATGCTGTGCTTTATATACCTATGACTACTTTGTAACTACCAATTTATACTTCTTAATCCCTTAAACTTTTTCACCCTATCTCCCAACACCAAACCCATCTGGCAACCATTAGTCTCTAGGACTTATTTTCTTCATCAGGTTAGGAAAGTTTTTAGCAACTATTTCTTTGAATAAGTATTCTGTCCTATTTTTTTCTCTCTCTATTTCTGCAGCCCCTATGATTCAAATGTTTGTGTGCTTGATGTGTTTCCCAGAGGTCCCTTAAACTATTCTCAGTTTTTAAATTCTTTTTATTTTTGCTATTCCAATTTTTTTGGTCTTCTGCATTATCTAATTTGAGGTTTATTCCTTCTACTGTATTTTTCATTTCAGTTATCATTTTCTTAATTTCTGATTGGTTCTATTCTTTATATTTTCAATCTCTTTGTTGATGTTCTCACTAAGTTCATCTATTCTTCCAAGTGTGTTGGGCATCTTTATAATCATTGTTTTGACTCTTTATCTGAAAGATTGTTTGTCTTGTTTTATTAATTTTTATTTTGGAACATATTTTTAAGTCTCTTCATTTTGGGTTTCTCTCTATGTTTATTTCTATGAATTAAACAAAAAGCAACATCTCCTGGTTTTGAAGGAGTGGCCTTGTGTAGGAGTTTCACCTTTTTAAATTTTGTGCCCCTAGTTTCTTTGGCAGATAATCTGGAGCTAGAGCTTAAGCCAGGGTGGTCTATGGGAAGTCTCAGGAACACATCGTATCAAGACCACCAAAGCAGGTTAGTTAATGCTAGAGCTATAGTAGGCATATGCTGCAGAAAGTTGTGGGGGCAAGTTGCACTGGCTGCAAGCTGTCTGGAGTTGTAGTTGAAGTGGGCTCAGGCTGTGAGGATTTCTGCAGGTAAGGCACGCTATTGCCTGAAGTTACAACTGGAGTGGGCAGGGACCCTTAAATGTCCTATAGGCAAGCCACATTCAGTCCACCTTGGGAGGCCAGTTGAACCTGTAGTTGGAGGTGTCTCAGATTTTGGGAAATCTGAGGAGCAAGCCATACTGGGTCCCAAAGCTGTAGCTGTAGTAAGCACAAGTTGCCTAAAATCCTGGCAGCAAGCCACATTGGGGCCTAATTGCAGGTTGGTTAAAGCTGTAGGTGGAGTGGGCTCAACCCCTGGGGAGTTCCATGATCAAGCCACACCAAGGCCAGAAATTTAGCTGCAGTGGGTGTGAGCCATAGGATGTCTCAGGAGAAAACCATGCTGGGATTGCCTTGGAGTAGACTAAGGCTGAGGGGAATACCTGCTGTAAGCCTCACCAGGGCCTGGAGCTTTAGCTTGAGCAAGTGCAAGGAGCAGGGAGTCTGGGAGGCTGGCTGCACTGAGGAATAGCTGTAGCTGAAGAGTATGGACTTCAAAGAGTTTTGGGGTCAAGCCATGGAGCTGGTGTGGACCTGGGGCCTGTAATCCACTAGGATGGCCTTGGTCAGTTTGCTACATGACTTGGATCATGATCCTGCCTGTGCGATCATGGTGGAGAGAAAACACAGTGAATACCTCTGTTTGATGCCTCTAATAGTAGAGAGCATTTTTGAAGTTCTCCTCCCATTTGTCAGATACTCTACAGTTAGTAAATGTACTTATTTTCCATTATCTAAATTACTATTTCTTCCTTATCCCCTAGGATGGGTGAGTCTGCATGTTATCCCTCCCTACTGCAGGTTAGTTTGTTGAGGTGGACTTCCCTGGATAGCATGCCTCTATCTCTCCTACTCATTTTTATTAAGTTTCTTTCTTATTTGTTGTGCAAAAACAGTGCTCAGTTCTTCAGGGGGAATTGCTTTGTATGTATATGTAGAATCAATGTGTTCATGGAAGGAGCTGAGTTTAGGGTTTTCTGATGCTGCCATCTGGGAACCATCCTTTCCAACCTTGCATTCTTAGGAATAAACCTAATTGATCATACTGAGTTATTTTCTACAGACTAAATTTTAAATATTAATATTTAAAAATAATTGCTATATGAGAGTAGTGGTCTATAATTTCCTTTTTTTCTTTTTCTTTCTTTCTTTTTTTTTTTCTTTTTGCTAATATCTTTGTCAAGTTTTGCTAGGAGGATTAAGCAGCTTCTTAAGTGGTGTAGAACATGTAGCCATCATCTACATTTCCTGAAATATTTTCTTAAGAATGGTGATACGAATGCCTTTAATCTTTTATACAGTTCACCAAACTATCTGGGCCTGGAATTTTTCTCATGAAAGTTAAATCTAATTTATTTAATAGAAGACTATTAAGATTTTCTAAAACAATTTGTCCATTTCATCTAAGTTGTTAAATGTTTGGTATAAAGAATATCATAGTAATCTCTTTTTATCTCTTTAATTCTGTATAATTGCTAGTGAAAACATTATTTTAAGTATGATATTGGTAATTAGAATTTCCTATTCCTCCTATTTTCTTCACAAATCAAGGATGTTAAGTAACTTAATATTTTCACAAAATAAAATTTTCTCTTTAATTTTTCTGTTTTCTACTTATTTCTGCTTTCTAATATTTACTTTTTTTTATTTATTTCAGGTTCGTGCCTTTTTAGAGCTTTCTTCTTATCTAAGCATTTACAACTGTAAAATTTCCTCTAAGTACTGATTTAGGTCCATTTTTCCAATTTCTTATATAGTGTTTTCATCAATTCAATTTACATTATTTTCCATTTTTTATTGTCACTTCTTCTTTAGCTTATGCATTATTTTCAATGAGTTTTAAGTTAAAAACTAACATGTAAAGTTTTCTATTTTTTTTTTTGAGTTTTAATTTAATTCAATTTTTGTTAGGGAACACATTAGATATTATTTCAATACATTCAAAAGCATTAAGACTTCTTTTATAATACAACATGTTTTCTATGTACATGAATGTATTATTTGCACTTAAAATTTTTTAATTGTACAGTTCTTGGTTGTAATTTTACACATGTCGTTCAGCTGATTGTGGTTCATACACTTGTAAACATCTTCAATGTTTTTTATAAATTTGTATGTTTGTAGTTATTTTATCAATTTCTGAGTTTTATTAAATCTCCAACTATATTTATAAAATTTTATACTTCTCCCTAAATTGTGCCATTATTTTTATTATGTTTGAAGCTTTATTATCAAGTTCATATACATTTATAATTGTTATATCTTCCAGATGTGTTATTCTAAATTTCAATACTATTACATGATAAATTTTTGTCAATCCACTTCTTTTTTTCATCTTCATATTTGTAGTTAATTTCTTTTAGACCACACTTACTTGGGTTTTGCTTTTTTATTCATTGTTACAATGTCTAGTTTTCAACTGTAGTGTTTAGTCTATTATCTAAAGCAATTTTTGATGTGATTGTATTTTCTACTTTATTAAATTTATTAGAGTGGTATTGGTCAATAAAATTATGTATGTTTCAAGTGAACAATTCTATCTAAGGTAGTTGTATTTTGACTTACCATTTCATTATTTCTTTTGTGTTTTATACACACTCTGTTTTATTTCTCTGTTCTGTTATTTATTCTTTTAATTAAATATTTTTTAAAATTCTATTTTAATTTATTTATCGTATTTTCTGTGAAAATATACCACTTTGCCTTAATATTTTATTGGCTGCTGTAGAAATTGAAATGTACATTCTTAGCTTTTATCAGTCTACTCAGAGTTTAGACTTTAGCTCCAGATAAAATATTTAAAATGTGTAACCAGTTAAGTCTACTCTGTCCCTCATCTTTAATGCTATAGCTGTTATATGAAACACAGTTACATACATTACAGTTTTCTCAATACAATAAATTTTTTTGCTATAGATAGAATCGGTGTCAGAGTTTATATTACTATTTTGCTTCTATCACTTAAATTTTTCTCTCTCCAGTCCTAACCCAAATACTTCAGTTTATCAATAATATCAACTAGCATAAATCATTTGGATCTGGTTTTGTGAGATTTTTATTAATGTAAAATAATTTTGCTATCTTGAAATATAATGTGTGATTCAAGTTTGCTACATTTTAATGTTTGCTACATTAAAAATATAATTTACATCTGCCCTAGTGAGAAGATGTATTTGCTAAAAAATGAGGATTTTAAAATGTTTTTATTGTTAAATTTATTGGGGTGATATTGGTTAGCAAAAATTACATAGGTAATCTTTCTTTCAATCTTCTACGCTTTTCCCCAACAAAGCACTTCTAGAAATGAATTTAACCAATATTTTCTTACTACAGAAGTAGGTTTACTGAAGAGTCAGAAAGTAAGTTGGGTTTAACACTACCATGAGTGGGAATAAATGATGATGTAGTATTCTGGCAAAGGACCTAATGGATAAAACATATCTATGACATATATCATTGAGAGCTCATTGTTTTAGTTAAATTTTGAGTGCATTAAAAAAACTAATTTTTTTTCTTGTCATGCTATGGAAGCTCTGTAAGAACAGATTCTGCTACATTAATTTAATGGACAAATTGTAGCTGCTGCATCTCACAAAACTGTAAGAGTTTCTGGGTACAAATACCAAAGTGACCTAAACAGAGAATTGGGACAGGTAATAAATGAAAAAAGTTCAAGAATTCTCCATTCACTCTTTTTATAATTCACAGACATCCTGAACTTTCAGATATTTGGTATTAAAAAAAATTTTTCTTTTTTGTGAACTAACCTAAGTAACTTTTGTCATTCAACAATTGTCAGGTCTAATAAACCCTTAACAATCTAGGTAGAAACTATATTATTGCATTATCAGATTTCAGTCTAATTTTTGCCACAAGTACAAATATTTATTAGTAAACATACATACACATGTGCATGCACAAACACGCACACACACACACACACACACACACACACACACTCATTTAACCAGACCTTAGAAGTTGGTAAATTCACCACTCATTCTCTCTTTTAAGGCACTGAAAGCACAGTGAAAAGATTTACTCCAAGGCAGATGATATGCTGATGCTTAATTATTTAGTATTCTGTTCAGCTATGACTTGGAGACTTCCAGTGAAAGCCTGTGTGTGTGTGTGTGTGTGTGTGTGTGTGTGTGTGTGTGATGTGAAGTTGTACATCTCTCCTGAGGGTGAATTTAAGGAAAGTGGTATAAAATTTGGTCAACCCTACATCTTTAAAAAAAGAATTTCATCAATAGAAAATTATGTCTGATATTTCTTACGGCAATTAACATACCCTCTGCTGCATATTTTAATAAAAGAATTTTCTGTCACCACCTGTGGATTTCTTCAGCTTATGAATAGAACCAATTGCTCTTACACTCTTTGACTTCTGTGTTGGTTCAGATCTACTGAGAAACAAAGTCTAAGATGGAATTAGATGTGAAAAATGAAACACCTGAGTAAAACAGAGAGAGAGAGAAAAAGCAGAAGAATTTAGAGAGTCTTTATACCCATGATGGAGAATTGGTGCCAGCAAAAGAATAGCTATCAGGAAAAAGAATTGGAGAAGAAAGTATCTCAGACAGTGACAAAATTTTAAGGAGTTGACCAGAAAAATAGTAAATCCTCAAGCCCATGTCACTCATTAGAAGAATCTCCCATCTTACAGGAACTTTAGCTTCTCTGCCACACACAGAGTCTCTGGTTGGGAGGTGCCCCTGGAAAGTGTGGTCTTCATACAAATGCAGTGTGCAGCATCTGGAAATCTGAGTGATACATACCTTTTTTTCTCATTTATTTTTACTTTTCAATTACATTTGATATAAAATATTATATCAGGTGTACATCATAGTGCTAAAACATTTATATAACTTACAAAACCCTTATTCTGATACATCTGTTTCCAATCTGATACTATATATGGTTATTACAATGTCATTGACTATATGCCCTATGCTGCAATTTATATGCCTGTGATTATTTTGTAACTATGAATTTGAACTTCTTGATTTATTTCCTTTTTTCACCCACCCTTCCCACTCTTCTCCCATTACTCCAACATGCCACCCATAGTTATTGCAACATTTTCTTCTTTGAATTTCACCTGTAAGCAACGTCAACTTGCATCTGTCTTCCTCTGTTTGACACTTCATTTAATGCAATACACTTTGTGTCTTCTGATTGGAGCTTTTACACCATTAAATTGAAGGTAATTGTTGATGTGTACCTATTGCCATTTTATTATTCATGGTTTTGCTTTTTTTCCCTTTCATCTTAAAGCAGTCCCTCTAACATCCCTTGTAATACTCATTTTGTGTTGATAAACTCTTTTAGCTTTTTCTTGTTTGAGAAGGTCTTTATTTGTCTTTAGATTCTGAATGATAGACTTGCTGGGTAGAGTAGTCTTGGTTGTAGGTTGTTGCTTTTCTTCACATTGAATATTTTTGCCACTCATTTCTGTCCTGCAGAGTCTTATGGGAGCTTTCTCATAAGTAAATAGCTGCTCTTTACTTGCTGCTTTTAGTATTCTCTCTTTGTCTTTAACCTTTGCCATTTTAATTACAATGTATCTTGATTAGGGCCTATTTGGGTTTATCTTGTTTGGGAATCTTTGTGCTTCCTGGGCTTGAATGTCTGTTTCCTTTGCCAGGTTAGGGACGTTTACAGTCATTATTTCTTCAAATAGATTCTCAACTACTTGTTTTCTCTCTTCTTTATCTGGTACTCCTACAATGTGAATGTTGTTGCACTTGATGTTGTCCAAGAGGCCCCTTAAATTATCCTCATTGTTTGTATTCTTTTTTCTTTTGCCTGTTCTGACTGTTTTCTGCTACCTTGTCCTCCAATTCACTGATTCAATCCTCTACTCCATCTAGTCTGATGGTTATTCTTCTATTGCATTCTGAATTTCAGTTATAGTATTCTTCATTTCTGACTGGTCTTTTTTTTATGGTTTCTTTGTCCTTCTTTTTGCTTGTTATCTCTCTGTTGAAGTTTTCACTAAGTTCCTTAAGCATCCTTAAAATCATCATTTTGAGCTCTGTATCTGATAGGTTGCTTACCTCCATCTTGCTTAGTCCTTTTGGAATTTTTCTGCTGTTCTTTTGAGATGTACTTTTTGTTTTCTTATTTTGGTTACCTGTTTGTGTTTGTTTCTACTACTATGTTTTAGATAGATCTGTTATGTCTCTCAGTATTGCTGGATAGCCTTATGTAGTACATGCCCTGTGGGGCCTGCCCTAGTACTGGCTCCCTGGTCACCTGTGTTGGGTGTTCCTGTAGATTCTGGTTTGATGCTAGTACTGTATCTAGAGCTACTCAGCAAAAGTCTCAGAGTACACCAGTGCCAGTTGCTGCTAGCCTGGGGCTTGTGGGCTTAAATAATTTTCTCGAAGGCTGGCTGCTTACCACAGAATGTGCCTCTGGTGTTGGCAGAGTTAGGTGAGATGAGGTCCCACTACGTTAGCAGGGTGGAGCAAGTAAAGCTCTACAGACCAATCAGGTTCATGTTTGACCTTGTGGGGTCAAGAGCAACACAGGAAAGATGGCCCCCATCAGCCAGCTGCATGGAAGGAGGGCACACCCAGGAAAAACAGAGATTGTCCTTCAGCCCTTGCTCCAAAGCCATACACCTCAGTCTGCCCTCCATATGATCCAATACCCCCTGAGTCACCATCCCTTTCTCAGAGCCCAGGGTGAGTACTCACGACTGACTGAGTCTATGTGACCACTTTAAGAGAACGTCTGGGTTTCCCAGAGCCTTTCCCAACCAAACGGTTGGAATCCCCAGTGTTTTTCACAGTCAGATATTGTGGGGCTCCTCTTTCTAGTACCAGTGCTCTGGGCTAGGGTGCCTGGTATGTGTCTGGGGTCCCTCGCTCCTCTGGGTGAAACCTCCATGGCTGAAATATTTCTCTTGATTCTCTACCACCACCAGAGGTTTGGTCCTTTCACATCTATGCCCCTTCTACGAGTCTCACCTTGACCTCCTCTTTTTTGTGTCCTTAGTTATGAAGCTTCTGCTCAGCTAGACCTTAGATAGTTCTCCATGTTGGTTGTTCAATAATTTAGTTGTAATTTTAATGTGTTCATAGAATGAAGCAAGCACAATGTTTACCTACTCTGCCATCTTGGGTCTCTCCCTGAGAGGTGCATACTCTTGACTGCTTCACCTTTGACTGTTTGGGAATAATATTTCTTTCCTAAATTTAAGCTCAATGCTTGAATTAAGTACTTTTTATAAGAAAATCAAAATACCTCTTTTACTTTTGTTAATTTTGTTATTCATATCATATGAGTATAATTTTCTGGGTAGCTAAAATGTTAATTTGGGCTTAGAAATTTAAAAGGATGATTACTATAGGAGTCTTACTTTTAATAATCATTTGTAAGCCCTCAGGGTTTTGTAGTAAAATTCAATTGGTAATAAACTGAACGTGAAATGTCCTGAGTCTACATTTTGCTAATGATATGATCACAGGTAGATTATTTGACATCTCTTGTTTTCAATGTTCTCATAGATAATAGGATTATTTTCTCTTCCAACTGTACAATCTTTTGCCTTTCTAAGCAAGAAGAAATTTTATATCATAAAAAGGGTTCATATTTTTAAAATAATGCAATATAATAATAAGATGCATTTTTATGTTCTATTTTATATGTGTCTCTGTGTGAGTTTAATAATATGTATATTAATACCCTCCTGCTGGTTTAACCTGAATAGATATAAATTTTTTAAATCCTTTAGCAATATGTCTTCAGATTACCTGAAATGTAGCCATTTAACACTCTTATTCAAGAGCTTCATGGAAATTATAACAAAAACTTATGTATAAAGATTCTTTAACACTACATTATTTAAAACAGTGCAGAATGAACATCAATTTAAATGATCACCACAATGGAATTTTTTTAAATATTGATATAATCATTATTTAGACTATTCCAGTGCCATATCAAAGTATGTATTTAAAGAAAACAATGCCATGTATTAATGTTACATGAGAAAAGAAAAAAGCTATGTCCATTATTGCCCAAATTTAGTTAAAATATATGTGAACAGACATTGGAAAAATTCAAATGCACATTAATCATTCTTGCTTAGTGGTGGAGTTATGGATGCATTTTATTTTCTTATTTATATCTCCTTTGGATTTCCAAATTTTTTGTTATAGTTAATATTCAATATTATTTTATATTAGTTTTAGGTATACAGTGTATTAGTTAGATATTTTTATAATTTATGAAATTATCACCTCCAATAATTCTAGTACCCATATGACACTATACATAATTTTTAGAACATTATTGACAATATTTTTATACTACATTTTACATCCCCATGACTATTTTGTGGCCACAAATTTGTACTTTTTATTCCCTTCATCTTTCTCACCAAGCTCCCAGACTCCTCTCCTATCTAGTAACCATCAGTTTGTTCTCTGCATCTGTACATATGTTTCTGTTTTGCATGTTCATTTATTTTGTTCTTTAGATTTCACAAGTAAGTGAGATCATATGGTATTTGTCTTTCTCAGTCTGACTTATTTCACTTAGCATAACACCCCCTAAGTCTATACCATATTGTCACAAATGGTAAGAGTTTGTTTATTGTTATGGTCAGGTAATATTCAGTTCCTTTATCCAATCATCTAGTAATGGACATTTTTGTTGTTTTTATATCTTGGCTATTGTAAATAGAGCTACAGTTAACATAGAGGTGTGTGTATCTTTTCAAATTAATGTTTTGGATTTCTTCAAATAAATATCCTGGGGTGGATTGTTGGATCATAAGAAATTTTTATTTTTAATTTTTAAAAAATTCCCTATACTGTTTTCCATAGTGGTTGCACCTATTTGCAACCTCATGACATTGCACAAGGTTCTGCTTTTCTTCACATATTTGCTAACACTTGTTTATTGACTTATTGAAAATGGCCATTCTGACAGATGTGAGGTAATATGTCATTGTGGTTTTAATTTGCATTTCTTGGATGATTAGTGATGTTAACCATCATTGTATATGTTCACTGGCCATTATTAAATCCTCTTTGGAGAAATGTCTATTCAGGTCCTCTGCCCAGTGGTTAATTAGATTGTTTTCTAGGTGTTGAGTTGATTAAATTTTGAATATTAACCACTTCTCAGATGAAACATTGGAAAATATATTCTTCCATTCAGTGGGATGTTTTTTTCATTTTGTTGATGATTTTTATTTGTTGTGAACAAATATTTGAAAACAGTATATCAAAGTCAAGCCTATTTAATTTCTTCATATATATACTAATATGTATATTTTTTTCATGTTACTAGCACTAATGCTCCTTTTTCTGATTAATTGAATCAGCACCATCTTAAGGGATATTATTTCACTTACACAACACTAGCTCCTCAGTGCTTTGAATTTTGTGACTTTAATTCATAATGCCCTATTTTGCAGTAATCTGTTAGCTAATATATTTGATATATAATTATGTCTGATCATAGGTAGAATATTTTCTAATCACTGATATTCTAGCCATTACAAATGAGAAATAAATTTGGGGAGTGTAATATTCATGAACAATATTTTATTTTTTAAAAATGCTATGTTCAACTCAGCTTGCTGAAATATTCACTATCCACTCCTTGCACAGAACCTGACTGTGCAAATATATTCTTCAATAAGCCAGATAGGAAAAAAAACAAAAACAAAAACCATATGATTTCATTCATACATGGAACACAAAGCTGAAAGCAAGAAAGAAATAAAAACTCATGGACACAATCAATAGTTTAGTGGTTATCTAAGGGTATGGGGATAAGGGGTGGGAGAGAAGGGACAGGGTTTCAAATATACAGCAATGAAAAGAGAACTGACTCTGGGTGATGAACACAAAACACAACACGTAGATAATGTATTGTAGAATTCTTCATTGGGAACCTATGTAAATTTTTCTAACCAATATCACCCCAATAAATTTAACAATAAAAAAATTTACAGGAACTGAATAATGACAATTTAAAATAAATTTTAAAAAACAAAAATAAAAGTAAGTATTTTGTTATGATAACTGGTAAATGTTTAGGAAATGAAGTGTAGGAGTTTTTGGTCTGTTACATTAAGCTCCATTTTGGCTTTTACCAAAAATGATAGGAAGAAGGCAAGATTGCGACTGGAGAGGAGGTCCCTAAAGCCTCTCCCAGAAAACGCAATTGAACGGCCATCCAAGAGCCAAGAAAAAGGACCCTGAGTGACGAAACGGCTGTTGAGAAATCCACAAATTGCAAGTAAACACCTGAAGGTTGGCGAGAAGGGGGTGAGTTGGGGAGAGGGAAGGGAGCAGAGACAGACCACAACAAGACACTATCCCTGCTGACTATTCGGAGCGGTGCAGTTTGGGGGCGGGGAGAGACCGGGGAGCTGGGGATGGAGTTTGGGAGCCAGCCTCTGGAACTTTCGAGTGGTAGAAGGGCTGAGCAAGGACTCTGAACTGCAAAGATGACACCACAGCTCTAAGCCCCCTGGAGACCTACACAGGGCTACAGTTCCTGTTCCCAGCCCACTGCAAAGGTGACCCTACTGACTCAGGACAGGCCCACAGCTTTGGACTTATGGAGTGTGCACTTCCTCTTGCACCCCAGGGTTCTGAAAGCAGTGTGAGCCCAACCAGGTGCTGAATCAGGGCTAGGAAGAAAGACTGATTTGATAGCATTCACCCCAGTCAGCAGAAACAAGCCTCAAAACAGCTTCCCCAGCATAGGGCAGAAGGCAGAGACGCCTTTGGAATGCCTTTTGTTGCCCTGTCCCCAGGATATATGCGCATAGCCATCAAACACAGTAGGAGCTCAGAAACAAGAAACAACAGCCCCCTCTCCCCCAAAACTTGGCCCCCACTGCCACCTAGTGTCTGCCCTACAGCAAGACACCACAAAAGCAATAATCTGGGCACTGAACATAAAGCCCTCATGTCAAAGAGGAAGAACCCAGTGGACAGGATGAATTCCTTAAAAACTAAAACTCCTCAGAAAGAACATGAAATTTACCCAGAAGACAGCTTGTTACCCTGGAAGGGTCAGATTTAAGTGACAGAGAATTTGAAGCAGCCATTCTAAAGGCTGTGAGAGAAATGAAAACCTATTGGCAGAACACCATAGCTGAGATAAATAATATAAAAAAGGATATAAACGACATAAAAAAGGAACTCTGTGAACAAAAAGAACAATTTAACAAAGAAATTCAAAACATAAGAGAGATTGAGACGGAAATATGAGAAATAAATAATACCATGAAAGAAGTGAGAAATGAAATAACTGCCATAGGAAACAGGACCAGCCAGATGGAGGAAAGAATTAGTGATATTGAAGACCAGAACATGGAAACAGCTCAGAAAGAGGAAGAGAGGGAATATAGAACCAAAAGGTTTGAAAGAACTCTGCAAGAACTATCCGACTCCATGAGACAAAACAACATCAGGATAATAGGAATAGAAAAGGGGAAAGAGCAAGCTACAGAGAGCATAATCAAACAAATCGTAGATGAGAACTTTCCAAACCTATGGAAAGATCTGGAACCCCAAGTTCAAGAAGATACCTGGACCCCAACAAATCTTCTCCAAGACACATGGTACTAAAGATGTCCAAAACTAAAGACAAAGAGACAATTCTCAATGTAGCCAGGGAAAAAAGAACTATAACTTTTAGAGGAAAACCCATCAGGCTGGCATCAGATTTCTCAGCAGAAACTCTACAAGCCAGGAAAGAGTGGAACCCAATATTCAAAAATTTAAAACAGAGAAACTTCCAGCCAAGAATAAATTATCCAGCAAAATTATCTTTCAGATATGAGGTGGAATAAAAACTTTCTCAGACAAACAGAAGCAGAGGGAATTTGCCAGCACAAGGCCAGCACTCCAAGAAATACTTGAAGAGGAGGCTCTTCAGCCTGAAACAAAACATCAGGAAAAATGGAACAAAGTTGGGGCAGAAAGAAACAAACAAAAACAAACAAACAAACAAACAAACAAAAACAAAGAAAGAAATAAGTAATGGCCACAGGAAATCCTCATATATCAATCTTCACTCTAAATGTTAATGAACAGAACTCACCAATAAAAAGACACAGAGTAGCAGACTGGATTAAAAAACAGAATGCATCCATATGCTGTCTCCAAGAAACACACCTCAGCTGTAAGGACAAACACAGACTGAGAGTGAAAGGATGGGATAAAATACTCCAAGCAAATAGTAACCAGAGAAAAGCAGGAGTGGCCATACTGGTATCTGGTGAAATAAACTTCAAGTTAAAGAAGATAGTAAAAGATAAAGATGGTCATTACATAATGATAAAAGGCACAATGCAACAACAAGAAGACTTGACACTAATCGACATATATGCTCCCAACCAGGATGCACCAAAATACACAAAGAAACTACTAACAGACTTGAAAGGAGAAACTGATGAATACATAATCATAGTGGGAGACTTAAACAACCTGCTAACAGCCATACGCAGATCATCCAAACATAAAATAAATAAGGAAATAATAAAATAATAATAAAAATAATTTTTAAAAAGCTCTAAATGACACAATACAGCAATTGAACAAATCGACATTTACAGGACACTTCATCCAGCAAAAAGAGACTACACCTTCTTTTCTAGAGCTCATGGAACATTCTCAAGAAGAGACCATATGCTGGGACACGAAAGTAACCTCAGCAAATTCAAGAAGATCGAAATCATACAAAGTGTTTTCTCAGACCACAAAGCTTTGAAATTGGAGATCAACCATAAAAGGAAAACAGAAAACACCACATATACATGGAGATTAAACAACAGCTTATTAGAAAAGGACTGGATAAAAGAACAAATGAAATATGAGATTAAAATATATATAGAAACTAATGACAATGAAAATACAACGTATCAGAATTATTGGGACACAGCGAAATTTATATCATTACAGGCCTATCTTAAGAAACAAGAAAAATCACAAGCAAACATCTTAGCATCCCATCTTAAAGAACTAGAAAAAGAAGAGCAGACAAAACCCAAAGTCAACAGAAGGAAAGAAATAATACAAATTAAAGCAGAGCTAAACCAATGAGAGAACAGAAAGACAATAGAAAAAATTAATATAACGAAGAGCTGGTTCTTTGAGAAAGTCAACAAACCGCTGGTGAGATTAATCAAAGGACGAAAGGAAAGGACACAAATATCCAAAATTAGAAATGAAAGGAGAAAAT
>PVJL010005600.1:79842-105719 GCA_004026885.1 Lyroderma lyra
ACAAAGGATTATAAGAAAATATTATGAAGGACTTTATGCCACAAAATTTAACAACCTAGAAGAAATGGACAAGTTTCTAGAAACTTATAGCCTACCAAGACTGAACCAAGAAGAACTGGATAATCTAAATAGACCAATCAATAGCAATGAGATTGAAATGACTATCCATAATCTCCCTAAAGGCAAAAGCCCTGGACCAAATGGTTTCACCAATGAGTTCTACCAAGCATTCAAAGAAGAATTAACACCTATCCTCCTCAGACTCTTCCAAAAAATTGAAGAGGAAGCAATATTTCCTAACTCATTCTATGAGGCCAACATTACTCTAATACCAAAGCCTGGCAAAGACAACACAAAAAAAGAAAAGTATAGACCAATATCTTTGATGAACACAGA
Source organism: Lyroderma lyra (assembly GCA_004026885.1). Lineage (NCBI taxonomy): Eukaryota > Metazoa > Chordata > Mammalia > Chiroptera > Megadermatidae > Lyroderma > Lyroderma lyra. The sequence continues at coordinate 80,239 of PVJL010005600.1, forward strand.
TCCTGAACAAAATATTAGCAAACAGAATACAACAATGCATCAAAAAGATCATACATCATGATCAAGTGGGATTCATCCTGGGAGCACAAGGATGATTCAGCATATGAAAATCAATCAATTTGATACACCACATAAACAAAATCAAAGATAAAGACCATATGGTCATTTCAATTGATGCAGAAAAAGCTTTCGACAAGGTACAACATCCATTTATGTTCAAAACACTAAACAAAATAGGTATAGAAGGAAAGTATCTCAACATAATAAAGGCCATATATGAGAGACCCTCGGCTAACATCATACTGAATGGGGAAAAGCTGAAACCTATTCCCCTAAAATCAGGAACAAGACAGGGATGCCCCCTGTCACCACTGTTAGTTAATATAGTACTGGAAGTTCTAGCCACAGCAATCAGGCAAGAGAAAGGAATCAAAGGTATCCAAATTGTGAAAGAAGAGGTCAAAATGTCACTATTTGCAGATGACATGATCCTTTATATAAAAAATTCCAAAGATTCCACCAGTAAACTATTAGAAACAATTAAGGAATATAGTAAAGTTGCAGGATACAAAATCAATGTACAAATATCAACAGCATTCCTTTATACAAACAATGAATCCACAGCAAAAGAAATGAGGGAGTCAATTCCTTTTGCTATCACAACAAAAACAGTGAAATACCTGGGAATTAACTTAACAAAGAACGTGACAGGCTTATACACAGACAACTATAAGACACTTTTGAAAGAAATTGAAACAGACTTTAAGAGGTGGAAAAAAATTCCCTGTTCATGGATAGGAAGACTTAACATTGTTAAAATGGCCATTCTGCTCAAAGCAATCTACAGATTTAGTGCAATACCCATCGAAATCCCACAATCATACTTTCGTGAAATAGATAAAAGAATTATTAGATTTATATGGGACCATAAAAGACCTCAAATTGCCAAAGCAATACTACATAAAAAGAATCAGGCTGGTGGCCTTACACTTCCTGACTTCTATTTATATTACAAAGCATCAATAGTCAAAACAGCTCGGTAGTGACAGAAGAACAGAAATATAGACCAATGGAATAGAACTGAAAACCCAGAAATAAACCCACAAATATATGGACAAATAATTTTTGATAAAGAAGCAAAATACATACAATGGGGAAAAGACAGCCTCTTTAGTAGGTGGTGCTGGGAAAACTGGAAAAACATATGCCAAAGAATGAACCTGAGCTGTGAACTCTCTCCATATACAAAAATTAACTCAAAATGGATTAAAGACCTTCATATGACACCTGCACAATAAACTGTATAGAAGAAGACATTGGTACTAAACTTATAGACCTAGGACTCAAGGAAGACTTCATGAACCTGTCCTCAAAGGCAAGGGAAGTAAAAGCAAGAATAAATGAATGGGACTATGTTAAACTAAAAAGCTTCTGCACAGCAAAAGAAACCATCAACAAAGTAAAGAGACAGCCAACTGAATGGGAGAAAATATTTGCAAATAATGCATCAGATAAGGGTCTAATATCTAAAATATATAAAGAACTAATAAGACTTAACAACAAAGAAACAAACAACCCAATTGAAAAGTGAGCAGAACTAAATAGACACTTCTCCCACGAAGAAATACAAATGGCCAGCAGACATATGAAAAAATGCTCATCCTCATTAGCTATCAGGGAAATGCAAATCAAAACCACAATGAGATACCACCTCACACCTGTGAGAATGGCTATTATCAACAAGACAAGGAATAACAAGTGCTGGAGAGGATATGGACAAAAAGGAACTCTGGTACACTGCTGGTGGGAGTGCAAACTGGCACAACCACTGTGGAAGGCAGTGTGGAGGTTCCTCAGAAAATTGGGAATGGAGCTACCATTTGACCCAGCAATCCCCCTTCTGGGGATCTACCCAAAGAACTTGAAAACCTTTGTCCGCAAAGACTTATGTACCCCAATGTTCATTGCAGCGCTGTTCACAGTGGCCAAAACATAGAAACAACCAAAATGCCCTGTGACAGATGACTGGATACAGAAGCAGTGGTACATATACACAATGGAATATTACTCAGCTATAAGAAAAGATGAAATATTGCCATTTCAACAAAATGGATGGACCTGGAGATCATCATGCTTATTGAAATAAGCCGGACAGAAAAAACTGTATGACTTCACTCATATGCAGAATATAAAACTGAAAGCAAAGAAAAAGAGAAATGAACAAACAAATAACCCATGGACACAATCAATAGTTTCATGTTTTTTTGGGGATGAGTGAGTTAGGGAGGGCAGAAATGGGAGTGGGTGGGAGAGGGGGGGGAAGCTAAATATAAAGTGATGGAAAGAGAGGTCCCATTAGGTGGTGAACTTATTATACAACAAGTTGACAATGCACTGTAGAATTGTATGCCTGAAACCTATGTAATGCTTGCTAACAGATGTCACCCGAATTAGTCTAACAATAAAAATGAATTTAAAAAAAATGATAGTCCTGTTTTGGCAATAAGTGATAAATATTTTTTTTTGTCTTAGGTTTTTCTTTTGGTATACTCTAGGACATCCCGTGAAACTATCACTTTCAATTATTTATATGTATCACAAAAACATAGAAATAGTCCATATGATCAACATTTTAACCTTTAGGCTACTTTCATTGTGTGTTTCAAATTGGGCATAAGAATATGTATTCTTGGCCAAACAAACAAATGTCAAATGTTTCCAAATCAAAAAAGTAAAAATTTCTCTAACTTAAACCTTTTTCATCTAGCCTCTAAAATATAAAATTAACGTGGTCCAGGATTTTTCTCAAGTCAACTATAATCAAGAGTCAATGCTGACTTGTTTATATAAGAAAATGAATCACTGTTCCCTAAGCATGTGTTTAGAAATTCAAGCTTTTTTATTATAGTGGTATTCACTGATCTAAGATAAAAATAAAATGAGAAACAAACATTCATTGAATATCTACCATCTGCAAGGCCTCTGCTATGAACTTAATACATGCCTTGTCATTTACATCTTCAGAAAGTCCTCTGTGATATTTATTGATGTTTTCACTTTTAACAATAAGAAAACCATGTCTCAGATATGTTATTACTTTATTGATTGCCACATCTAAAATTAATGGCAAAGATGAGATTTGAACCCATGTTTCTCTCACTGCAAACTCACACAATTTTCAATGCTAACTTTTGTTGTCAATGACCCTGAATTAAAACTAGAGAATTTGAAATTTCTATTTTACAATGAAATTTGCACCATAGGAGCAAGCATTTTCTCTTTTTGGTTAAAAAATTATTGCAAATGTAAAAGGTAGTGAAGGGTAAGAAACACAGTTCTCTGCGTCTTGTTAAAGTCAATAATCTGCCTCATTTACAAAAATAATCCATATTAGAGGGCCAAAGGTAAAATTATATTATCTAACCAACTTTGGATATATATCTGGAAAAACTCTAGGGTCTTTAGAAGTCTAAAAATTCTTTTTATTTTTATCATAATGGTCTCATAATTGTCTCATTTTAACTTATTTACCTCTGTAAATGCCCTGTTTTCAAATATGGTCACATTCTTTTAAAGGGACACAATTCAACACTTAATAATGCATAGTGCTAAAAGAAATGGTTAGTAAAGAGAAGTAAAAATTCAGTAAAGACAAGGGGAGATTCTACCTATATTTTTATCAGAATAATAATGAAAACCTTTTATAAAAACCTTCATTGATGATTAGGTTTCCCACTGCCAGAACATGTTATATTCCTGGAAGCTGACAGAATCAATCAGGTTGAGTGTTCAAATGATAAAGACTTTGAGGCTTCTGAAGACTCCTGAGTTTTTTCAATGCATTTCAAAGTTACTCAGATAACACAATTTTACTTTTGGACCCCTAACAAAAATTATTTTTGTAAATGTGGCAAATCATTTCATTTTAAGCTGAGTCTGCAGTAATTTATTATTATAATTTAAGCAAGTGGTTCCCAAAGTTTTCTGCCCAACCAGCATCAGAATCACCTGGAAACTTATTAGAAATACATATTTTCAGATCTCCCCTCAGATCCTCTGAAACAGACACTCTAAATATAGGACTCAGAAATCCAAGTTTAACAAGTTCTCCAGGTGGTTTTAATGAGTAGGAAGAATTGAGTGCTTCTTAATCAGTTTTGCACAACTGATGCATCTGTAAAAATTTATAAAATATACACGTGTCCTTGTATCCACTCCAGAGCTTCTGAATTAGAGGATCTGACGTAGGACATGTAAATTGATTAAAAAGCACATGTGATAAAAATTTCTTTCTTTTAGAATCATCTAACATCTGCAAAATTGTACCAGAGTAAAGCCTCACTCTGTGATCTTGAAATGGCTTAGAATGAAAAGCCAAAGCAGCCCCATAGAGGCCAAGGTTCATTGGGTCTCTTGGTGCTGTTTGTGATGCTGACGTATTTCCGTCTGACTCATCTTGCTTGGAGTGTGTCTGTTTATGGATTCTGATACGTTCTGTGTTTTAACATTAAACTGTTTGTTGGTATTTAACATGACAATATTTCCTGATCATGCTCTTTCATTTCAACCATTTTTGCTGGTCTTCTTTGGCTGGGTTAAATTCAGACATCATTTAACACAGAAGAGAATGGGAATTAATTTAAGTGTAACAGCAAGGCATTAAGGTGAATATATTGCTAAAAATTATACTTGCTGTGTACAGAACCTCAGTGTAATAAATAGTGGGATACATAAAAATCACCTATGAGTATATAACAACAATTAGATACCTAAGTCACAACCTCAGGGCTGGGACATAGAGAGATACAGTTTTAAAAGTCTAATAAATTATTTTGATGTGCTCCACTTGTTAAGAAGTGCTGCTTTAATAATAGCAGACTATTACAGGTTAGGCTTTCCTAGAGCTTGACGTTTGCTTTTTCAGTGGCAGAATCCATTTTTTAGGTAGATTTAAAGTTCCTGGGAGTTTTTCAGCAAAGAAATGCATGCACACTGGTCCTCTCATTTTCTTTTCTGGTTGTATGTTTTGATGAGTAGTTTGACAGATAAATAGATTTGGTTCATGCTTTTGTGTTGTCAGAGACAAGAAGAAATGAAAATTTTGAAAGATGTCTGCTAATTCAGAAAACAACATTTATCTCTACACAACTCTCAGTTTCCCTTAGTTCTCCAGGAAGCTAAATTTCTAAAGTTTTAGAAGCTAAATTTCAACAGTGTTTATAAAATCAAATGTTGTAACATTGTATATTAAATAACATAGCTTTGAAATTAATATGTATAACAATCATCATTGTAAATAAGTGCATTTTAAATCCAGGGTTTAAATCTTAAGTCCTGAAACACTGTTCGTTAGATACAGAGCAATGGAACTAGGATATATCGTTGACTTCCATGAAGATAATAATTAGCTGGAACCTTCTAATATGAATTTATTGGAATTAATTTAATCTGATTAAATAAGTTGTAGACATAGTAGGAAGCTAAACTTATTTCAAAATATTTCATATTATTACTATATAACCTTCGCAGACCTATTATTTGCAGTTTTACAAAAAGCTACAGTTGTGAGTACATTGAATTTAACAAGTTTTCTCTTTCTGAAAACATCTAATCAGTAACTTGTGCTAATTGAAAGCAGAAGAGAAAAAGTGTTATTAACAATAGCTCTAAATGCTGGAGAAGCTAGACCAACAAAGACACCAGAGCTGTGTACAGAATCCAGATTCTGAAATTCTTTAACTTCTAAGTTTCAGGAATCCAAGAATATTACCCTTGCTTTTGAAAAGTCAACTAAAAATAATCTCCTTACATTCCAAACACAATGAGTTCTAACTATGGTATTGCCTGAAGGTATCTGAAGGTGTAATATTAAATCTTGCTGAATGTTATAAGTTCTTTCAAAGCTGTTAGAACAGATGTTTTTGCCTTACCATCTTTCACCTCCTCCACTTTTGTTTGAGTTTAAAATTTATACAAACATAATTTAAACTACTAGTTCTACTTGCTGGTTGGTGTTTGTATCCATTCACTGCAAAAGGCACCAAACTGGGTCTTAGGAAAAGTCTGTTATTCAGTGCAACACTTTCCTAAGATGAATGCAATAGGCAATAAATAAATGAAGATTACTTAGGTACAAAATTGGTATTTTGGCATCATCTTAACAAATCACTTGTTTTGTATGCTTTTTCTATATATATCACAATTTCAGAATGACTCGACAAAAAAATTGATTTATTTTTCAGTGTGGTCTTGTAAATCAGCCACACATTATTGCACTAAAAACCTGTAATTCAAAAGTAAAAGTGACCTAACTTGTATTTTTTCCTATCCCTTTTTCTTTCAGGAAAGTATAAGGGGAAGAAATAAATGGACATGATGAAATTCATTATTTTTTCCTCTCTTTTACCCGAATGGTAAGGTATTCAAAGCATTTCTATTTAATTCTTTTTGAAATCTGTTTCTTTTAATTCAACCTAGCTGTTCTCTCTGAAGAGCAGCCTGTACATTCTTGAAGTTAGAGATGACTAAGCCCATGAATGATTTACACTCCTGTTTATTTGAAGTGCTCTATAGCTTCCCATTAGTCTACTCCTTAGACCCAAAAAGTTCCCCAACCAGCAGCACATTCAGTGACTACACAGCTGATTTAATTACATTAAGACTAATGGACATTTTTTAGAACAGAAAAGTTTATGTTAAATCTTCTTAGTTTTAGAGATAATTGGGGGGAAATCTATCAGTAGAGACTATTATGTATTGCTTATATTTTCTATTATATTTAGTGCCCTAATTAGTTCTCTTAGAGTGAATCAAATCTGATAATGATAAATAATTAAAATTTCTCTAGAGCAATACTAAATTCAGCCATTAGTTGAGGATGCAAAAATGTAGTAGCACCTAATAAAACATATGCCTTAATATTATTACTAAATCAAAGCCAAAGTGAAATCTCTAGAGGATTTCACTCAGAAAAATACATAATATGAGTGGATGGATTTGGTAGATGGAATAGATTAATTATTTCCCCATATGAATGTCTAGATGAAACTCACTAATATAAATTATTCTACTCAGAAAAATTAACATCTTTATAACCATCTAACTTTCTATTTAAATAGGTATCATATTTCATAACTCCTGTAGCTTATGCTAATTTTGCATATAGAAAATTGTAATATACTTCATATTCAATTTAGATAATTATCCCAGGAAAAGCTATTTAAAATTACTCTAACAGTACACATTCTTGCTTAACAGAGGCTCTTTCACAATATCTTGTGTCTGACATGCATTTTTTATTGTGAAGTTCTGAAGACAATATATAAATATCAGAATAAATACATGTATCAGTATATATACACACATATTATATATTAGATAGATAGAGAGAGATAGAGAGAGAGAGAGAGAGATACATGTAAAAAAAGAAAAGCAAAAACATGGCTGTAACTTCTAGATCCCCCAAAATATATACATTATGAGAAACAAATTACTACTATGTTTTCTGGTTAACTCAAACCTGGGCAGCTATTATAAGAGATGATAAAGTTTTTATAACAAACAATAAATAAAAATTTCTGTTAGGATTGAAAAAGATAAGCCTTCGTCACCTATATTGGTTTATTTCTGGTTCCACTCTCTTCCCTGCAATTAATTGCAAGAGATACTTTGCTTTGTATTCAGAATGATTGATGGCAGTTCTATGACAGACTCACAGATAAATCAGAAGTCATTGGCTGCAGCTCTATTTTGGAGAGTGTGTTAGAAGAAAATTTAAATATTTTGTAGGTAGTTGTTAAACTTCCCACTTATTTAACAAAAAGTATGTAATTACAGATGAAAGATGCAATGCCTGCTCTCTAACACACTAAGGCTCCTGTCATCCATGCATCCATCCATCCATCCATTCATCCATCCATCCATCCATCCACCACCCATCCATCATTAATAATACATCATATATAACAATTAAGCTCTGAAAATTAAGTTCACAAATGCATCCTAGAAAAAGTGCTGCATACCTCATTGCTGAATATTACTACAGTCACCTTCAAAATACTCCCCTTGGGAAGATGTGCATCAACACCAGCACCTAGTCCACCCTTCAAAGCAATTTTGAAACTCTTTTTCTGGAATAGCCATCAGAGCTGTAATTGTACAACCTTTGATATCACAAATGTCATCAAAATGTCTTCTTTTTAATATTTCCTTCATCTTCAAGTAAAGAAAAAGTCATTGGGAGGCAGATCAGGTGAGTATGGAGTATGTTCTAATAATTAATTTTTGTACTAGCTGAAAACTTATCCCACAGGCTCCCTCAGTATGATTGGGTACATTGTTGTCATACAAGAGCCATGAGTTGTTGATGAAAAGTTAAGGCTGTTTTTGTTTAAAATTTCTTTCATTACTAAATTTATTGGGGTGACATTGGTTAGAAAAAATTACATAGATAGCAGGTGTACAATTCTACAGTACATCATCTATGTGTTGTGTTATGTGTTCATCACCCAGAGTCAGTTCTCTTTCTGCCACCATATATTTGAGACCCTGTTCCTTCTCCACCACTCCATTACCCCCATAACCTCAGATAATCACTAACCACTAAACTATTGATTGTATCCATGAGTTTTTTTTTTTTCTTTGTTGATTTCAGCTTTGTGTTCCACATATAAGTAAAATCATATAATTCTTGGTTTCTTTCTGTCTGGCTTGTCTCGCTTTCCATGATGGTCGCAAAGTGTATTCATGTTGTAATAAGTGGCCCTATTTCATCTTTTGTATGGCTGAGTCATATTCCTCATCTAACATTTTAATGCAGCCTTTTCAGCACTTCTAAACAGTACATTTGGTTGCCTGTCCATTTGGTACAAATTCATAATTAACAATTTCTCCAATATCAAAAAAGGTTAGCAACATCATTTCAACTCCTGATTTAGACTGGCAGAACTTTTTTGGTTGTGGAGAATTGTCTGATTTTCATTGTGCACTTTGACTCATTCTTTCAAGCTTGTATTGGTGCACCCATGTTTCCTCACCAGTGATAAAATGACCCAGAATATTGTCTTGCCTCTCCAAAAGGTTTTAGCAGTTAACTCTCATTTGCTTTTATATATCAGTGAGCTCCTTTGGGATCATTTTTTTGTGCACACCTTTCTCATGCCAAAATTTTCAGTTAAGATTTTCCTAACTGTTTCTCTATCAGTATTTACTTGGTTTGCTATGCTTCTCACAGTGAGCCAATGATCTTGATGCACATTTTAATGAATTTTTGCAATGTTTTCTTCAGTTCTGCTCATTACTGAGTTCCCTGACATCTCTTCATCAGTGATGCTTTCTCTTCCCTCAGAAAAATGTTTTATCCACTTGTACACTGCTGTTTTTTTTCATGGCATTATCCCCATGAACTTGGACTAACATATTCCTGATTTCACTTCCACTCTTCCCAAGTTTAACAGGAAATTTAATGTTTGTTCATTGCTCTAATTCAAGCTCTGACATTCTCATGGTGGCACACAAAACACACAACAATAATGAATGCCACTCAACAAGACACCGCCACATGTCAACACAAACACAGCTGTGAGACACATATATACCAAGGTTATGAAACATACTGAACTGTTTGTACAGTGCTGCCAATGTAAGTGCTTGGTTACAAGTTTGTGAACTTTATTGTCAGACCTCATATTCATACATTTATTCCTAAGCATACTAAGTACTAGTAAAACATAATAAAAATTGAGAAAAATAAGAATTTTTCCTTGATGATCCCTGTACCTGAGTGCATATGAATTTTATTTCTCAGATCTAGACACTTAAGTTTTTCTCAGTCAAGGCACAGCATATTTTGATACTAGACTGGGTTCTATTAATAGAAGATGTTTGGGGAAAACCCTTCCAGAGATCCATGAAATGTCATGAAAACATAAAACATTTTTGTATAATTTGAGATACTCTTTCCTGTAGTAAATAATTCTAGGAATTACATTAAAATTTAAACATAAGAACAGAAACAATAAATTGCATAAAAGAAAATATAGGTACAAACTTATAGACCTTGGGTTCAGGCAGGAATTTATGAATTTGATCTAAAAGGCAAGAAAACGATAAGCATAAATAAATGAATGTGACCATCAATGGAACAGAGATATCAAATCAAATGGGAGGGGATATTTGCAAACAACCACCCTAACAGAGGACTAATATCCAAAATATATAAAGAACTTGTACAATTCAACAACAGCAAAGCAAACAATAAAATTTTTAAAATAGGCAGATGATCTCAATGGAAACTTCTCTAAATAAGACATACAAATGACTAACAGATACATGAAAAAATGCTCAGCTTCACTAGCTATTAGGGAAATGCATATCAAAATCACAATGAAATATGACCTCACATCTGTTAATATAGCTATCATCAAAAAGACAAATAATAGCAAATGTTGGAGAGGCAATAGAGGAGAAGGAAACTTTATACACTGCTGGTGGAATGTAAATTGGCACAGCCACTATAGAAGACAGTATGGAGTTTTCTCAAAAAATTAATAGAATAGAATTCTATTATATAATTATATATTATATTATATAACATATTATATATATAAGAATAGAATTATCTATTATAGAATTATATATTATATTATATAACATATTATATATATAAGAATAGAATTATCTATTATAGAATTATATATTATATTATATGACATATTATATATATAAGAATAGAATTATCACATCAAGTTGACAATGCACTGTAGAATTATATGCCTGAAACCTATGTAATCCTTGCTAACAGATGTCACCCCAATAAGTCTAACAATAAAAGTGAATTAAAAAAAAAAAAAGAATAGAATTATCATATGATCCAGCTATCCCTCTTCTAGGTATCTACCCAAAAAACCTGGAAACATTTTTCTGGAAATGTATATGTATCTTGATGTTCATTGCAGCATTATTCATGATTGCTGAGACATGGAATCAACTGAAGTGTCTTTTGTTAAATGATTGGATAAAGAAGATGTGGTACATATATACAATGAACTATTACTTGGCCATAAAAAAATGAAATATTGCCATTTGTGACAACATGGATGGATCTTGAGATTATCATGTGAAGTAAAATAAGTCAGACAGGAAAAGTCAAGAACCACCTGACTTCACTCATGTGAGATATAAAACTGAAATAGCCTAAAAGATGTACCATTTTAAACGGGACAGAAAATAGTGATACTGTCCCATTTCAAATGCTGTGTATGGTCAGCCTAGTCTCACTGAGTTAAATTCAAGGTGTCAGTTGGCTAACCATATGTACCATTTGAAATAGGGCAATACTGTTGTTTTCTGTCACATTTTAAGTGGTAAGTCTAGTCAGCCTAAACAAAGGAACAACACAAAGACAAAGAAACAAAAACTCATAGGCACAGACAATAATTTAGTGGTTACTAAAGGGTAAGGGTGACAGGGGTGGTAGATGATGGGAGGGGCTCAAATATGTGGTGATGAAAGTAGAACTGACTCTGGGTGGTGAGCACATGATGCAACATATAGATGACATATTATAGAATTGTGCCCTTGAATCCTATGTAATTTTACAAACCAATGTCACCCTAATAAATTTAATTTAAAAATTAAAACTATAGTTAGAAGAGTGAGGTTGCATATCTTTAATATGTTGGTATGTTTAATCTTAGAATAGTTTCTTGTTCAAGGATACTTAATTTCTTTGCCCAACTTTGTTGTCATCAATACAGAAAATGTGTATGCCTTGGTTATAAATTACTTGACTTGAAATGTGAACCCACTGAAGCAATGTTGAACAAAAATGTGAAAGTATATTTAAAATATACAAAGTAATCATTTATACATTTGCCCCACTATATACAAAGTAGTCAACAATTAACCTACTAGTTACTTTTTTTTTTCTTATTTCAGTGTTCCATAATCTCTTGCCTCTTTCTGGGTATCTGATTTTACTTTCTTGATGTCTGCTTTTACTTTATTTCTCTAGATTGACTTTCTCTTCTTTGTCATGTACATAGAATGTAATAAACAACCCATTCTTCTTTACCTGTCCCCCAGCTTCACACATCTGGTCAAATGACTAAAGTTCCTCTATACTCATTTCAAATTCCTAGTTAAGAGACTGATTGACACAGGATAGAAAATTGGTTGAATGTCTGAATCAGATAGTACCCTGCTTAGTGAAATAAGCCAGACAGAAAAAACAAAGAACTGTATAACTATCTCTAATATTTAGAGAATGAGAATTTTTTTCTAGGTCAGTATAAATCATGGACTCCTTTCACACTAAAGCATCTTAAAAGAAAGTGGCATTAGAGTTCCATTACCTTCTTTAAACATATTATTTTTACATATAGTAACATCCATCTTTAGGTAATTCATTTTTTCTGGGTTAATTCAAAGCAATGTGTTACAAATGGAAAACAAAGATTAAGTTTTTAAATAACTGAAGTCTGTTGAGTTAATGATAATACATTTCTTTGAGCAAATCATTTTTCCTGCTGAAATGAAGCATTTTGCTATTTTCTACTACCTTATCATTTATCTTATGAATATCTTTAATGATGAATTTCTCTTAGCACATTTAATTCAATGTATTTATCTAAATATTTTCTTTTTTAACTGTGTTCATTAGCCTAAATTAATTAGCCTTTATTAATTACTTTTAAACTTTTGATCTTATGTGCTCTTAAATGATATCTGCTTTATTGATATTTGTATCTATTGCATAAAAAAGTTCATAAATTATTTGATTACTATCCTTTTATCCAATTACTGAGTTTAGCACTTTACTCTTTATCTAATCTTTTAAAACTCTAACAAAATGGGTGGACCTGGAGATCATCATGCTTAGTGACATAAGCCAGACAGAAAAAACAAAGAACTGTATGGCTTCACTCATATGTGGAATATAAAACTGAAAGCAGAGAAAAAAGAAATGAACAAACAAACAAATAACCCATGGACACAATGTTTATTTGGGGATGAGTGGGTCAGGGAGGGGAGAAAGGGGAGGAGGGTGGGAGAGGAGGGAGGGGAAGCTAAATATAAGATGATGGAAAGAGAAGTCACATTAGGGGGTGAACTTATTATACATCAAGTTGACAATGTACTGTAGAATTGTATGCCTGAAACCTATGTAATCCTTGCTAACAGATGTCACCCCAATAAGTCTAAAAATAAAAAAGAATTAAAAAAAAGATAAAACTCTAATTCACACCCCACATTTCAGCTAGAACTGTTTTAAAACAAATATCTGCTTATGACATTCTCTTTCTCAAAAAAAATCAGTAATTTTTCTTATGTGATAAAAACCCAACAACCTTTTTAGCTTGACACCAAGACCCTTAATAACTCTTCCCACTGATTTTCTAACCTTCTCTCTTATAGTTGCTATTTTTTTGAGTCTATACTATACCCAGGCTATTGATTTACAAGCTGCCTGAGATAGCTAGCCTTTCTTCTAACATACTAACCCATCTGGTGACTACTTTTCCAAATCACTTTTACCCTCTCTCATCAACCTCATTACCTGTCAGAGCCTAGCTAAGATGTCAATTTTTTAAGAATCTTTTCCTGATAACTCAGACAGAGTTTTTCACATCTCAATTAAAGCTACAGTAATTGTGTGTTATAATTAGTTGATTATATGCCTGGGACTCCCTATAATTTGTCATGTATTAGGTTGGTGCAAAAGTAATTGCAGTTTTGGACTGTGAATTTTAAATCATTATAACTAGGCTCAATCACATCTTTATTAATCACAATAAAACCATTGGAATCAACACATTTTTTACAATAATAAATGTTTGTTTATTTCTGTAGCATAAAAATCAATGCTTCAGGTCCATCCATTTTGTTGCAAATGCTAAGCAAAATAAGCCAGACAGAAAAAACCAAGAACATATGACTTCACTCATGTGGAATACACAACTGAAAGCAACAAAGGAAAAAACCCCATAGACACAGTCAATAGTTTAGTGGTTACCTAAGGGCAAGAGGGGGGAGGGTGGAAGAGGAGACAGAGGGTGAGAGAGGAGGGAGGGGGAGTCAAATATATGGCGATGGAAATAGAATTGATCCTGGGTAATTAACGCATAATGCAACACATGGATGATGCACTGTAGAATTGTACACTTGGAACCTATGTAATTCTTGTTAACCAGTGTCACCCCAATAAGTCTAACAATAATAAATATAAAATAAATAAATAAAAATAAAATTTTTTTAGGATTGGATGAACTTTTGGAAATCATTTTCTGCATCCAGCTAGTTGTGGAAACATTTTCCCTGCATAAAGTTGTCCAGATGCTTAAAGAAGTGGTAGTCAGTTGGTGAGAGGTCAGATGAATATGGTGGATAGGCAAAACTTTGTAGCTCAATTCGTTCAACTTTTGAAATGTTGGTTGTGTGACCTGCAATCAGGCGTTGTCATGAAGAAGAATCAGGCCCTTTCTGTTGACCAATCCCGGCTGCAGTCAGTACAGTTTTCAGTGCATCTCATTGATTCGTTGAGCGTACTTCTCAGATGTGATGGTCTCACTGGGATTCACAGAGCTGTAGTAGATCAGACTAGCAGCAGACCACCAGTGACCATGACCTATTTTTTGGTGCAAGTTTGGCTTTGGAAAGTGCTTTGGAGCTTCTTCTCAGTCCAACCAGGGAGCTGATCATTACTGGCTGTCATATAAAATCCACTTTGTGTTGCATGTCACCATCTCATTGAGAAATGGTTCATAGTTGTTGTGTAGAATAAGAGAAGAAGATACTTAAAAATTATTATTTTTTTATTTCCAATCAGCTTATGAGGGACACATTTATTGGGCTTTTACAACTTTTCATTTTTTTTCAAATGTGGTAGAATGGTTGATGTTGAGTTCTTCGGTAACATCTCATGTAGTTGTAAAAGAATCAACTTTGATGATTGCTCTCAATTTGTCCTTGTCAACCTCTGATGGCTAGCCACTATGCTCCTTATCTTCAAAGCTCTCATCTCCTTTGCAAAACTTTTTGAACTAACACTGTGCTGTCATTTGTTAGCAGTTCCTGGGCCAAATGCACAGTTGATGTTGCGAGCTGTCTTCACTGCGTTATGACCCATTTTGAACTCGAATAAGAAAATCACTTGAATTTCCTTTTTGCCTAATGCCATTTTCATAGTCTAAAATAAATATAAAATAAACAAGTAATAAGTCATTAGCAAAATAAACAAAGTGAGAAGTGCACATTAAAATGTTATATAACATTGTGCTTGCTTCAGCAGTACATATACTAAAGTGTATAACATAACCACAGTTATTTAATAATGTATTTCAATATAAAATGGCAAATTTCAACAATGCAAAAACCACAATTATGTTTGCACCAACCTAATACTTTGAGGACAGTGACAGTGACCTGATTGGGAACATCTTATCTCCAGTATCAAGCATTTTATCTCCAGTACCTGCCATGTGCTCAATACATATTAAACCATTAAAAATAAATTAATATAATGAATGACTAAATAAATAAATGAATGAATGACCGTATGACAAATCACTTAGTAAGCTCTGTCAGACCACCTGGATTTTTTGGACAGCTCTGATTTCTAATAGGTAAAGTGGTTATCATTGTATTCTTACTGTTACTTCTATAATATGGCTCTGATTTATTGATGTTTTCCAATAAAGTTACCAGAATAAGCTATTTAATTTTTTTATAGTTTGCATTTGATTATTTTGTTTGTTGGTTTGCTATCTTTACTGTAATTGACAGCATATTAAGTTTATTTATCTAACCGTGTTCTTTAAAATTGTATTTGTATTACTAAAATAGCACTTTTATGTTTTCTTATACATTTCTGATTCTTAAAAGTTTAGAAGTCATTTTTCAAAAATGTTCTTATTATTTCAAGAACTAAGAATCCTCAGATTTACTTTAATGTGTAATCCTAGGATGATTATTTGGTTATTTAAATAATAAAAAGCACAATTCACTACATTCTCAAAATCATCAAAAATGTGTCCATAAAAATTTACCCTGTATGTCTTTATTTTAGTTCATTCTCAAACAGCTTTGGGTAATACAAGTTGGTGGCCTTTGCAATGCTTGAAATCATAACACAGTTCAGTATTAATTTCAGTTTGGTAGTTTTATAATGTGCACAAGTCATCATGATGGCCCAATGACCTAATTAGTTCATTTATTTCAGCAGGTGACTATTTCAGATAGTATTATCTCAAAATATCACTTCAGTCATTCATAATATTTCTGATTAGAGTCAAGGATAACTATAAGACATATCTAATTTTATATATATTTTATCAGTTTCTGATTTCTTTTTGTTCAGCTTCCTGTTTTCATAGAGATCTGCTAATCTTACTTATTGAATTTTTAAATGATTTAAGAAAATGTTTACATAGTCTCTTTCTGCCATTACTGAGTTGCTGTGCCAGAATTTTAATGATAAAAATTATGCACCATTTCCTATCCTGGACATGTAGGCAAAGATGGTTGGTTATAAGAAATCAACTTATTATACATCAAGTGAACAATGCACTGTAGAATTGTATGCCTGAAACCTAAGTAATCCTTGCTAACAGATGTCACCCCAATAAGTCTAATGATAAAAATAAATTTAAAAAAAATAAAGAAAGAATTTAATTACAACAACAACAAAAAGAAATGAACCCTGATGTCAGATACTTTACAAGTTCGTTGGGAAAATGGAACACTGTAAAATAACTATGATATTTTTATAATGTAGCATATAACAATGGTTCACAAAGTCATGAAGAAAGAATAGAGTTCTTCTACTTATGAAAAATAGACTAGTCTTTATGATTTGAGTAGCAGACAAGAGCTACATTTATTAAACACCTATTATGTCCCTGTCATAAAAATAACACTCTACCTAAATCAATATATGCACTCTTCACAACAGTTCTGTAAGGTAAGAATTATTCATTGAGGTTCAGCAATCCATTACAGATCACACAACATAGCAAACAAAACTGTATTTGAATTTCATTCATAGGATTCTCAAACCTCTAAAACCATGACGTACAGACCTCAAAGATAGGGCAGAATTTCAATTGGCAGAGATTGCAGTGGGATAGAAGAGATGCTGACATGTTCACATTTGTTCATAATTATCTGGAGGTTTTAGTCTCCCTTTCTTGGAGGCATAATGGTATAGAAACTAAGAGAATGAAATTTGAAGTCATATTAAATTAATTCAAACTTTGGTTTCATTACAAACTAATATTTGGATTCAAGGCAATTTATGTAAGTCTTTTGAGCCTCAGTTTTCATGTGAGTAAAATGGCACTAGCATTGTGATGAGGATTAAATGAAATGTTAGCACAGTGCTTGGAAAACAGTATTTGTTTTTAAAAAGTGGTTATTATTAGTATTGTTATGAGTATCTAGTCACAGGTTAGAATATTTTAAATTTAGTTATCAAAGCTGCATGGTGATGAAAATGTGGTTGAACATTGATTTCCTTTTACCTGCTTTATATCAATGACCTATATATAGTCAGAGCAACACAATTCATTAAAATTAAATGCCATTTGTACTTATAATTCATTAACAAAAATCAATTGGCTCAGTGGTTTTTCTCTTCTTTACTGAATAAACAAGAAAAAAAAGAAATGAGGAGGGAGTTCCCTGATGGTGTAGTGGCTTAAGGCTTCGGCATTGGCACTGTCAGCGCTGCGGCCTGGGTTCGATTCCCAGTCCGGGAGCTACCCACATACCAAAAAGCAAAAAAAAAAAAAAAAAAAAAGAAAGAAAGAAATGAGGAAAACCTAGAAAAAACTACTGAGTCTTATTGTCACTTTGTTACAAATCAGTTGATCTCAAGTTCATACAAAACAGTGGTAAGGGATGTAGAATATGCTTTTTAAACTTTATTAAGAAAAAATTGACAAATATAATTCTGTATATTTAAAATATAAAACATGATTTTATATACATACACACACACATGCACACTGTAGAATGACTACCAAAAATAAGATAATTAACACATTTTTCACCTCACATAGTTAACTCTTTTTTTGTAGTATGAACACTTAAGATTTACCTTCAGCAACTTTCAAGTACTATTAACTATAGTCAACATGCCGCATATTAAATCCTCAGAATTTAGTCTTCTTATAACTGAAAGTTTGTATTCTGTGACTTATATTTTAAAATTTTCACCTGTTCCCAGTCCCTGTCAACTACAACTTTATGCTCTATTACCAAAAATTGACTTTTTAAAAAATGATTGCATATATTAGTAGTATCATACAGTATTTGTCTTTCACTATCTGACTTATTTCACTTTGCATAATAACTTCCAGATTCATCCATGTTGTCACAAATTGAAAAATTTTCTTCTCTTTTATGGCTGAATAATATGCCATTGTATATACGTGTGTGTGTGTGTGTGTGTGTGTGTGTGTGTATAATTATACACATAATCACATTTTTTAATTCATTCACCCATTAAACAACATTTAGGTTATTTCTATATTTTGGCCTATTGTCTATAATACCACAATAAGCAGAGTATGTTTTTGAAGACCTTAAGCGAATAGGCTTTAATTATAAAGCAAGAACAATGGCCCAAGTGCACTCCTGACAGATTATATCTATATCCCTATATTTATATGTAGAGATGCAAGTGATCTGAAAAATAAAAAACATAGCAAAAAAATTTTCATATGAGACATTAAGGGAATAAATATATAATTTTTTAAAAGTAGTCACACACGTAGGCCAACTTAATTTTTGGTACAGTTCAATTGCCAAATTATTTTACTGCATAAATTGCAATTTTCTTCTTCTCTTTCTTTTTGTCTGTAAGACTTCCATAAGTAGCATGTAATGAAATGTCATAGCCCACATTCATAATATCCTGAGTTAATAACAATAATCAAACACTTAGCTGTGTGTGTGTGTGTGTGTGTGTGTGTGTGCGTGTGCGTGTGTGTGAGTGCGCGCGCATATATACATACATATTCAGAATATTCTCAACTTGATTCTTTGGACTTTGGAGGTTCTAATCAAAATTGTAGAAAAAATTTAACTGAGGCTGCCTTTCTAGGAATCTTGCCTTAATTACTTACTTTCTATATAAATCACACCTCTCTGCTTGTTATTTTCTAAGACCCTGCTGTGAATCCAAACCAGGTGACTATGTGGATATGTTGGAAAGCAAAGTGACAGAACACACCTGAATTTCCATTTTGCTCAGGGCAGTGATTATTAATGTGAGAAGTCTGGAGTGATATGAAGTGGCCAGAGTTTCAGCAGAATTTATTGCTTACAGCTTTGGGGTCCCCTGGCCTTTACCAGCTGTTCAGCACCTGGACATGGAAAACAGAAACATCCCACTTCAATTTATCTTTCCTAGACTTGTTGCTTATGGGACTCAGATGCCAGGTGACAGGACTGGGAACCAGCAGTGAGAGTATCCACCTCCACAGTGCTGAATTCCCCAAAGAGCCATTGTTCTGACTCTGGTGCAGACACTAATTTTTAACAGTGTGTAAGCTTTAATTCTGGGGGAAAAGAAAACTTATAAACTCATTTTTTAGTGTATGATCTTCAGTTTAATCTGGGACAAACTGATTGAGGAGGAGACTGGAGTCTTCTGAAGGTTTCAAGAACTCTGTCTTCTGTGGGACATGAGTGCATCAAGCAGTTCTCATTTTGAAGGTCTTTTGTTGGATTTTGGCAATTCCAATGGAATTTTCTGGGTTCTCAAATGCCATGAGTTGCATGAAGGTAATGACTACTGTGTTTCTAAAATTGTTATACTGACTGCATTATTCGGCACTAAGAAAAGTTTATTCACCAAATAAATGAAAGAGTGAATGAACACAATATCACCTTTCTGAGATCTAAAAGGACTATATTTTAGTGGTTAAAAGCACAGGCTTTGGAAAAAGAAAACTCAGCTTCTAATCATAGTTCTGCCACTTGTTAGCTATGTAACTTTAAGGCAAGTTCCTTAATTTCTCTGTCTTAATTTCTTCATCTGTAAAATGAAAATAATAATAACAACTACCTCATAGAGCTGTTTTGAGGATTGAGACAATATGTGCATAGCAGGATAGATTGTGTCTTTCTTCCTACCTGGTGCTTGACATTTATACCAAGGCTAAAGCAAATCAAAGTAGCAAAAAACAAACAAACAAGCAAACAAAAAACTCTTTTCATAATAGGACACATGAGATATGTTAGTTGGAGGATAATCTTGATAGAATTAAAGGTCTGGTTTTCTTTTACATAATAAACCAGGACCAGCCTATGCTGAAGGCTTTTCTGCCTCTTCTCTTCCATTCTCAGGATCTGGACCCCCATCCAGAGAGAAATTCACAAAAATGAATACCTGTAGTGTTTACATAACCAAGCAAGGGCTTACTGCCCCAAACACATAGAAGCCAACACCATGGCACCAGCTTCTGAAAAAAGAAAATAGCTTTTATTGTGAGGCAAAAAGACAGGAAGCGAGGCTCAAATGTATCTTCATGATCCAGCATTCAGGTCAAGATTTAAGAAGTTTTAGCACCAGATCTTTCTGGACAACAGATTCTTTGTTTCTATGGGTTCTGCTGTTCAAGTTTATAGGTCCTGTCTCAGTTCTTTGGATCCATGAGGGAGAGCATTTAAATTGTCACAAGTGTTATTTGTGAGTGACGTTCACAAGTGTTATCCAAGGTGTAGCCAAGGTTTAAACTTTGGTTCCTGGTCTTGTTAGAAACTGGATAGGACCACTCTGAGCTGGTTCTTTGGTTATGTTTAGGGCATCTGTGTCCAACATTTTAGCTTCTCTGGGCCACAATAGAAGAAAAATTATCTTGGGCCATACATAAAATAAACTATAACACTAAGGATACCTGATGAGCTAGAAAAAAGGTTGCAAAAATAGTATCTCACAATCTTTCAAGAATTTATGTTGGAACTTCCTGGGCTACAGGTTTGACATGATTGAGGGTCTCTAAGATGACTCCTTTTAAGAGTCCTTCAACCAATAACTATGTGGTTAAATTTCTTCCTTTGGTTTCAAGACCATGAACTATTGTTTTAAGTGTTAAAGCTAATGACAAACAGAAATAATGCAATGTCAGAAATGAAGAATATTTAACTGTTTGTAATGTAACTATATAAAATGAGAAGACTGCCCTGGTGCCTGGCTGCTCTTGCAAAACTTTGGACTTTGCCCAGGTAGCCCTGTAAAGAAAAGTGCCCATGGCTACTGAGGTGATAGGAAACATACTCCAGTCTCTGTTCTTGCTGTTATACATGGTGGAAATTTTTCTGCTAGAAAAAATTTTTTTCTATTTCCCTGGAGGAGGTGGATGCAGCACTTCTCAGAGACACACAGAGACTGGGACAATGTCCACTCACTTCCTCCTTGTATCAATGGTCCTCCTGAAAATCTGTACTTTTCTTTTGGGTATGAGTCCTCTTTTTTCCTACCCCAACTGCTGAACCTGGGAAAAGTGGTAGGTAGCATTAAGGCTACTATTTGAGTTACTCTTTATTAATGGGTGGTGTTGTCTGAGAAAAGGCCCATATGATTATATAGAATTTACCCAGTGTTCAATTCCACCACTGAAAAGGGAAAGTTAATTTTTAACTAGGGTATTATAATTACTGATAACTTGTACTGAATCTAAAATGACATGATACTCATTGTCATGTGGAGAGAACAAAGTCGAGAGGAATACAGTGAAGTAGCCCAATGTGCCCTGAAAGATAAGAAGAAACTGATGGTCTAAGGCAGGGTCTCTGTATTGAAAAAGAGAAAGTGTAAGTACATCATTCTGAAATTTTTATGCCACTGTGTATTCTGTACAATTGGAATATGCCATGTCAAATTCCTTTTTGTGAAATACTTTTTTTCCTCAGACTTCTCTCTTTCTTCTTCTTCTCTTACCCTCTCTCTCAACACATGCACATACAAACACAGAAACTCAAAACACAATCATATACAAATAGTATATGTAATCAACAGTGACTGTTTCAATTGGAGACCTTGAATTCTCAAGGCAGTGCACTTTGCTTAGTGCTAACAGCCTCAACTTGCTTCCTGACTAAGCAAAGGGATGCTTGATGTCAGTAAAGTGCTAAGTTCACTAAGGAACAATCTTTTTCTGGACATCTCAGCCAGCTGGAAATCTTTTTCTCCTCATAATTGATTTTAAGCACCATTGCTTCTTTCTGGCAACACAATTACTCCCTGCTGAAACTTGTGAAAAGAAAATCATACAGCTAATCAGCTGTATTCAGGGCACTGTTTCTTTTTACCTCAACTGTGAATACACAGCTTGTAGAGAGATCATCTAAGAGGTCCGGGGAGGTAATCTGTAGTCTTCCCCATATACAGATCTCTAACATCTTTTTTTAATTAACTGAAATGACTTATATATAGACATGGCATTAATAATAAATTTTTTAGATTTTGTTTCTGTGGGATTGAAGTGGTACATTTTATACTGCTTTACTATGGAGATGTGCAGACTTGTTTAAAATTAACTTATCTTATACATAAGGCATAAACTTATCTCCCTTCCACTACTGAAATCAATATTTAAAACCCAGTATGTCTTTTCATTTTTAACGTTACCATATTTGCATTTAATGACTTCCTAGTGATACAATGATTTTTCCTGAAGCAGAATGGATATCTCAAACAATATAAACAAGTCTTTTGGACACCTAGAATGCCCCACCAAAAGTGAGTTCTCCTTCAGTGAATAGATTTAGCTTTATTATTCTCTTTTTTCCTTCCCTTTAGATCAGTGGTATCAAACTTTTGGGCCACATTGAAAGAATAATTGTCTTGGATCTCACATAAATACACTAACACTAATGATAGCTTATGAGTTAAAACAAAACAAAACAAAAGATCACACAAAAAATCTCAGTGTTTTAAGAATTTGTTTTGGGGTGCATTCAAACCCATCTTGGGCTGCAGGTTGGACATGACTGCTTTAAATAATGTTGAGACTAGATACAGATAATTGATTAATCAACCAGATTTAAAAGCATTTTTATTTAAATTTTAAAAAGGGTAAAACTATACCAATTATTTTGTAAATAATAACAGATGCCCAAATTGAGGCTTAATGTAGATTTATGTAAACTGCTTTATCACAGAAAGTCTGTTTTAGCACTCTGCAAGTTTCTTGGTTATTAAAATTATGGCTTTAAAAATGATCTATCTAAGGTCTGTAAGTTTAGTACCTGTGCTTTCTTTTATGCAATTTATTGTTTAAAATCTTATATTTAGGTTTTTATCATTATTTTGTGTTGCCTTCCAAGGGCCAACCCATCTGCCCCCTCATGCATTTCCCATGACATCCTAAGGCAGGAGCTAAGAATATTGAGGAGACAGAACTGACCCTCTCTAAGGACTACTGTTCCTCCCTCACTTGCATACATCACATCACCCTGTATGGCCCCAGAGGATGGCTGGTTAGGCAATGAGGGGTAAGATTCCTCAAGGAAGGAACAACTTAAAACAGGCACAGTCACATAGGGGCCATCAGGAGAAAGCTTGGGCTGTACAGAGGTGAGGTACAGCCCCTCACCCTCTCTGAGGTTAATCTTTCTACTTCCTGGCTGCCTTGTGTTCCACGCTGCTCCAGTGATGACCTGATACAACAATATCAGTCAGGCTTCCTTAGAGATGACTTGGATAGTGAGTCAACCCCCTGAGGTGGTTTTGGTATACTGAGTCCTTGGGGCTATATATTCTCATAGAAGCACAATGCATGTTGGAACACAATGGGGACTTTTAGGAAAAGCAGTCTCTTATGCAACATAACTTATAGACCATGGAAAAACCAGTTGCACTTCCTTGTATGTCCATCAATAAAAGCTATGTGTTGGCCTGATTCTGGGTGTTCAGTCTATGAGGCTGGAGCCCCTTGGTCCCACTATAATATATTTTTGGCTACTGTCTTTCATGACTTTGAGTTGCCCTTCCTGTTTTCCCACTGCCTGTGTCCTGCAGGACATGACAATTTTGAGTTAATTTTAGTATATGGTGACAGATATCAGTCTAGTTTTATTTTTGTGCATGTGGCTTTCCCATTTATCCAGCAATAATTATTAAACAGGCTTTATATTCTGCATTGCATGTTTTTGGCTTCATTTCAAAATTATCTGCCCATACATGTGTGGATTTATGTTAGGGTTCTCATTTATATTATATTATGCTGAGCACCTGTTTTTCTGCCAATACCGTGGTGTTTATATTATTGCCACTTTGCAGTACAAATTGGAGTTAGGGAGTGTGATACCTCTGGCCTTGTTTTTAACTCAGGATTGCTTTGGTTATTAAGGGTTTTTTGTGATTTCATACAAATGTGATGATTTTTTTTGTTTATTTCTTTGAAAGTTGCTATTACAATTTTAATGGAGATTGCATTAAATCTGTATATTGCTTTGAGTAATATGGCTATTTTAACTATGTTGATTCTTTCAATTCATGAGCGCATAAACACAGAATATCTTTCCATTTCTATGTGTTTTCTTCACTATCTATTAATAATGTTTCATTGTTTTCAATGAATAGGTCTTTCATGTTTTTTATTGTTTATTCCTAGTTATTTTATTCTTTTTGTTGCAATTGCAATAAGAATTGTTTTTTTTAATTTTTTTGTTTAATTTTACTGTTAATATATAGAAATACAACAGATTTATCTACATTGATTTTGTATCCTGCAACTTTATTGTATTTATTTATTGTCTAAAAGATTTTTGGTGGAGTTTTTGGGATTTTCCATATAAAGAATTTTGTCATCTGCAAAAAATGACAATTTAACTTTATCATTCACAATTTAGATGCCTTTTTTTTCTTTTGTCTGTATATATTAAAAGTTTAGGATTTCCAATATTATGTTGAAAAATAGTAGTGACAGGGGGCATCCCTGTCTTATTCTCCATCATAGACAAAAAGTTTGAATTTTGAGAGGATTTTAGAATTAGACTTCAAACACAAAAAATGTAGAAACAAAAACATGAATTAAACTATATCAAACTAAAAAGGTTCTGCACAGAAAAAGAGACCATCAACAAAACAAAGAGGCTACCAACCAAATAGGAGGAGATATTTGCAAACAACACTTCCAAGAAGGGGCTAATATTCAAACTGTTTAAAAAACACATACAACTCAACAGCAAAACAAAACAAAACAAAAAAACAATCCAATTAAAAATGGGAAACTTATAGACCTAGGACTCAAGGAAGACTTCATGAACCTGTCCTCAAAGGCAAGGGAAGTAAAAGCAAAAATAAATGAATGGGACTATATCAAACTAAAAAGCTTCTGCACAGCAAAAGAAACCATCAACAAGGCAAAGAGGCAGCCAACTGAATGGGAGAAAATATTTGCCAATAACGCATCAGATAAGGGTCTAATATCTAAAATATATAAAGAACTAATAAGACTTAACAACAAAAA